>VWPU01003088.1:10375-85383 GCA_013398955.1 Callaeas wilsoni
TTCTTTTCTTTTCTTTTCTTTTCTTTTTTCTCCAAGAAGGGGCTAAAAAATGCCCAAGCTATAGGACAAATCCTACCTCCCTCCAATGGGAGTGTGTTGGACCTCATGGGGCTGCAGGAGCCTCGAGGTGAGATGAGGATGGGAAAGGGGAGAATGTTTACTCAGGTGCTAGAGGCTCAGTAGCAGGCTTGCCCCAACACCATCAGCAGCGTTGGGGTCTGAGGGATGGGGTCCAGGAGATGGGGTTTGAGGGATCGGATCTGAGGGATGGAGTCCTCCCATTACTCTCCCCAGCTGCGTGCAATCAAAGCACATTTCCATGCTCTGGAGAGGACCCAGCAAATAAATAGAGGGCTGGTGGGGAGCCTGGAGGGATTCGAGGAGTCATCTTCCTTTGAGGAGCCTTGGAGACAAACGCATTGGAGGAAACGCACAAGAAAGGCACGTTGGCTCAGTGCTTTCCAGGAGCATCGCGCTGCGAAACAGCGCCGAGCCGAGATCCTCTGACATCGGGCAGCTGGGCCGTGGCTCAGCCCTGATCCCCGGCCAGGCTGCTGAGCCAGGAGGGGAATGCTGCTCCAGGAGAGCTCGGCTGCTGCTGGAACATCCCTGTGTTGCCCACTAGGATTTAGCAAAGTCTTGTCATTTCAATTAGGCCCTTCAGCATCAGCGCAGCAGGGATGATCTCGTTACTTAATTGAAGCTGGATGTAATCTCCCGGCATCCCAGTGCACACACCCGTGAGAGCCCAGCAGCCACCCACGCTGGGCATGAGGCTGCCAGAGTCTTGGGGCTCCAGCCCTTCATCCAGCCATGCATCAAGTTTATCCATCCTCTGCTACAGCCCCCTCCTGCCCTGTGGCCACAGCTCTGCTGTGGGCCTGGCAGCCACTAGACACTGTCCCCACTCGAGACTTTTGTCACAAAATCTGGAGGAGAGCTGGAGAGGCGGCCGGTCCCTGCTTTCCTCCCTGCAATGGGAAAGTGTCACAAAGCTGAGAGACCCACTGCAAAGAGACGCTGCTCAGATCTGGCATTGCCCCTTGCGCCCAGCTGGGCCCATCACAGCTCCACTCTGCCTGAGCTCCCTGGGGACATCTGCCATGTCCAGGCCACACACTGGGACAATGCAGGGACAGCACAGGGGAGCGACTGAACAGCTGCCTTGGCACCCCTCAAAGGCCCTGCATGGGGTGGTGGTACCTTGGACTAACAAAAAGTATCTGCTTGTCTTGGGGCCAACTCAGATCCGTCCCTGACACCACTACAGTGGCACAGTGAAATGGGGGGGTCAGGGATGGAGGGAGGGAAGATGGATGGATGGAGGGATGGATGGAGGGATGGATGGAGGTAGGGATGGATGGACGGTGGGTAGAGATAGGAATGGAGGGAAGGAGGGATGCTGGCCAGGCTGCTGGTCCCACACACCCCTCACTCTCCCCTTGGTCATGGCTGTGGGATCCAGACAGGGGATGTCTCTGCAGCCCTTCCCCATGTCCATGTGAGGGGTGTACAGGGTGGAGAGATGCCATGGCACCAAGATTGTCCCATGGACGGGCCAGACACCTGGGCTCTCCTCGAGCTTGGCTTTGCCTCCTGCAGCCGTGAGATATTCCCACCTTTTGTCGTTGCCAACAACTTTTGCAGATGCAGCCAAGCCTCTGCTCCCTGATAATGAGTGCAATGACTTTTGGGAGGAGCCAGTGGTGGGGCTATGTGGACCATTCCCTAGAAGGCAACAGAACCAAGGATGTTTTTGGGAATGGGGCTATGTGGACCATTCCCTAGAAGGCAACAGAACCAAGGATGTTTTTGGGAGGGGACAAACCCCACATGTCCCTCCCTTGTTTACAGCCAGGTTTGCCATGTGGACAGTGTTCCCCATCCCTGAGCCAGCTCCCAGTAAGGGACAGCAGAGAAATGGCATCACAGAGTGCCTCAAGGAGTGGCTGGCTGCCAGCTCAGAACCAAGCTCAGAACTGGGTCTGGTTGGGAAAAAGGCAGATTTATCAAGTTTGAGCCCTTAACCCATAAACATTTACCTGACATACGCTCTGCTCTGTGTTCAGGAGAAGCAGTATTTTTCCTTTCCTGGAGAGCTCCTCATGAGGATGCTGAAGATGCTCATCCTGCCCTTGATTACCTCCAGGTAAGACATCACCTTCTGCTCAAAAGCACCATCTTTCTGTCATGTTGAAAAGATCACCTTGTGACCCCTCATTGAGAAGATAACCTCAAAACTGCATAGGGTGAGAATAACTCTGGCTCCAAGCAGCTGGCAATCGAGCAGCGTCCCCTGGCTTGGTGTCCATCAAACCCCCTGATTTCCCAGCAATAGTCTGGAACAAATCAGCTGGACTTGGTAGGCACTTGCACCCAGGTCAGACACCTGCACTGGCTGGGGTGTTTCCCTTCTTCTGGGCAGCTGGTTATGCCAGGACCATCCGTGGGCAGTTGTGATGGGCTGTTTAACCTCAAAACAGATTTCCTTAGAGGGATTTGAGAAAGTTCAGGTAAAAAACATAAGCATTCCCCCGTGCTGTGTCTGTGTTTGCAAATCCTCATTTTATTGACCCATACAGACCTAAAAATAAGGAACAGAGCCCACAGTCCTACCGGGTTTTAGGCAAGGTCTTGAAAAGCTTATATGGATTAACATATTGCAAACAATATGTTGGCATGTGCTCATTAGACACACACAAATGATCAGGTCCTTGTTCCCTCGAGCATGTGTCATTTCTCTATTGTTTGTCAGAGTTTGCTTGTCCCATTTGCCTCTGGTTCATTTTTGAGAGCAGTGTGGTCTCTATGCTGGCCACACTCGGCCTGTTCAGTACCAGCCCATGCAGAGATGTCTGTACCTCACATCCCTCCCGGAGGTGCCTGAGGGTTTCCCTTCCCCCTCAGCCCTCCTCGCAGTTCAGTTGCTGGGTGGTCTCCCCCGATCACTCTCCTGTCTGTGGGTGCAGGGTCTGCAGAGGCCTCCTGGGAGTTTTCTTTCACGTTGGATTGAACCAGGGATTTTTCTGTAATTACTGAATTAATGATGGTGAAGTGGTGTCCTCCCTCTACACACCATCCCAGAGGGGACTGGGTGTGCTCTGGGGATGGAGCTCTGGAGATCCCCAAGCCTCAAGCAACCTACATCAGCGTTGCTTTTATGGACTCTCTTGAGTTTCCAAGGCCCTTCTCCTCCTGGCTGTGTGGCTGCTGAATGGGATCCGTGGGCTGACCACCACCTCAGCCACCCTGTGTGTCCCCAAGGTTGGCACTGACCCTTGCACCCCCTCTGTTATGTCCTGCCTCAGGGTCAGGGCTTGGCTGGGTTCTGCAGGGGCTTAGTGTGGGTCTCTATGCCTGTGTGGCACACCGCAGCCCCCACACACTCACATTTCATAGAATCCTGGAATATCCTGAGCTGGAAAGGACCTACAACGGTCATCGAGTCCAGCCTCTGTCACTGCCCAGACACCCCAACAATCCCACCCTGTGCAGCCCTGGCAGCGCTGTCCAAACGCGCCTGGAGCTCTGGCAGCCTTGGGGCCGGGACCATTCCCTGGGGAGCCTGGGCAGTGCCCAGCACCCTCGGGGGGAAGAACCTTTCCCTGAGATCCATCCCAAGCCCTGACACAGCTCCAGCCGTTCCTGGGCTCCTGTCCCTGTCCCAGAGCAGAGCTCAGCCCCTGCCCCTCCGCCTCCCCTCGGGAGGAGCTGCAGCCCCCGAGGAGCCTCCCCTGAGTCTCCTCTGCTCCAGCTGAACGAGCCAAGTGCCCTCAGGTGTTCCTCAGACCCTTCCCAGCTCCGTGTCCCTCCTGTGGACACTCTCCAGCAGCTTTGGATCCTTCTGATCTTGTGGTGCCCAAAGTGCCCCCAGCACTGGAGGTGAGGCCGCCCCAGTGCAGAGCAGAGCGGGACAATCCCTCCCTGGGCCTGCTGACCCCAGGACACGGTGGCCCTTTGGGCTGCCAGGACACACCGGTGACTCAGATCCAACTCGCCACCGACCAGGACCCCCAGGTCCCTGCCCGCGGCGCTGCTCTCCAGCCTCTCGTTCCCAGTCTGTCCCTGCATCCAGGGCTGCCCCGTCCCAGGGCAGGAACCAGCACTTGCACCTTAAACATCCCATGGTTGGGAATTTCCCAGTCCTCACATTTGTCAGGGTCTCTCTGGGGGGCCTCGCTGTCCTTGAGGGTGTCAGCAGCTGCTCCCAACTGAGTGACCTCAGCGAACCCAGTCCTGCACCCAACTTGGCCCCACCACCAGCACTGTTCTCCCTGCTGGGGCAGCCTGTAATGCCTTCTCTATTTTTAGCCCAGTTTTGCTGAGAAGTAGCTTATGGGTTACTTCTTAGGAAAGCTTATGTGTGCATGAAATCTGAACCTGCAGCTCTCTCCTGGGGGCGTGGGGTCCATCCCCACCAGGATTCTATAAACCTTGCTGGTACCTTCCTTTGCTGCTCACAGTGACACACAGCAGTAGCATGAGGCGATGGAGATATGAGAACAGTATCTCACAAAAAAGGAGCAGCATCAGTCATTCAACGTAAAAATACACTAAGAATATAAAATTCCTAACTCTCACAGAAAACAGAAAATGCAGCCAGACCTTGAAAAGGGGCTTGGAGGTGTCTCCTGCCCTTCACAGCTCAGCTTGGGTTGTCACAAGTCCATCCTGGGTGTCAGATCCTGTGGGAGCTGGCACAGGAATGTGCAAAAGCTCAGTGACGCCCTTAGGCTTTGGTTTAAAACACCTACAGAAACCCCTCCCACCTTGGAGATTTTGCCCATCAGATGCATCTTGTGCAGTTTGGGGAGCAGACAGTGACCCCTCTGTTCTGTGCTGCAGCCTCATGTCCGGGCTGGCCACCATGGACTCCAAGGCCTGTGGGAAGATGGGGGTGATCACCATCACCTACTACCTTTGGACAACCTTCATGGCAGTGACCGTGGGGATCATCCTCGTGGTCAGCATCCATCCTGGTGCAGCTGCCCAGAAGGACAATTACTCTGTGGGGAAAGCAGTGCTCAGCTCCGCCGACGCGTTACTGGATTTAATCAGGTGTGTCACAGGATTTCAGCAGGAGCCAAGGTTGTGATAACAAGACCTTCCCACAAGGTTCTGAGTTCCCAGAAGACCCCGAGATCTCAAGGGAAACAGGAGAACCACTGGCCAGGTGCTGGTATCTCCAAGCCCAGCAACGCAGGGTTCGCTTCCCCCATCCGTGCCCCTCTGGCCACTCTGTCACTGTCACTGCTCTCCCAAAGCCGTCAGCAAAGAGGCGCACTGCAGCAGAGATCAGACAGAGTCATGTTCCCTGCGAGGCTCGGATTCTCCTCTGCAGCCCCATCTGGGACGTGCCAAGCCAGGGCTGGGTTAAGGCAGCGGATGGGGTTACCTGGGGATGGGTTGCAGCACAGACCCAGATGTTGGAGGAGAATCTCCCTTTCTGGAGGTACTGGATTGACTGGACCAGCTCTGAGTAGGGGGCTGCAGATGGCAGATGTCCATCCCAGGCTCAGGCTTTCCACCAATCCCATTTACACATGGTTCTCAGTCCTGCTTTAAGTTCGCCTTCCAGCCTTTCTTTGCTCCCAGCTTGCACAGCTGTCATAAGCTGTTGCTGGCTCTCATGTCCTCCTCCGGACATTGTGCCCACCAGAAGTGGTTCCCAGGATGCTCCCTGTGCTCTCACAACACACTTTAACCCTGTGGCATTGGTCTCTTACAGAAACATGTTTCCTTCTAACCTGGTTGAAGCTTCGTTCCAGCAGGTGAGTTCACCTGACCCCTCTGCGTGCAGCCAGGATGGTGCTCAGCTCCACATGGGGCTGCCTCTTTGCCCACCCACAGCCTGGACAGGAGCCCCTTCCCTCCCCTCTCCTCCCCTCTTTTCTCCTTACCCTTCCTCTTCCCCTTCCCTTCCCCGAACTTCCCCCTCCTCTGCATCCCCACACACTCACCCCAGGGTGGGCCCCCGAAGGCAGGAGGGTGCTGGGGGGCACAGGCTCACGGGGACCCCCGTGCCTGCCCTCTGCCTGCGAGGCTCCTGTACAGAAGCAGCACATCCCTTCCCTCAGGTCCCGCTCCTGTGCAGCGGCTTCTTCATCCCTGGGGAGGGGCGGCAGCGGGGTGGGCAGGCAGCAGGCAGGGGAGGGGACACGAAGAAGGGACGCAAAGAAGGGAAGGTAGAGTAGTCAAAAGGGACAGGCTGAGTGGCCAGGTAGGGTGGAGGGACAGGGAAAACAAGCGAACTCATGGCATTGGGAAAGCATCGTAAAGCTCCCAGGAGGAGGGCTGGAGGGACCGGACTGCTACCCCAGCGCTGTGCTGGCATCCCGCAGGGACCCGAGTCACCAACGCCGCGAGTCTGCTCTGCAGCCTGGGCTGAGGACGGTCTGCAGCCAACAGCCACAGCTCTCCTTGCCTGTCTCTCATTCCTTGTTTGCACCAGCCTTTTACTGCCTGGAAACCAAACCTTTAACCTCCAGGAGCACCCAGCCTAGGGCTGGCTTTGCCTCTGTGTTCAGAGCTCATGCCAGCAGCACCCTAACCTCCCTCCTTTGCTTCTGTTCCAGTATCGAACTGTTCTTGTCCCGGTGGTGAAGTCTCCTGGCTTTCCAAAGATCCCAGGAAAACCTGTCAATTTTATTTACTTTGCACCTGATGACCAAAACCCTGAAATCCATCGGCCTGTGTTCCTTGAGCTGACACCATCACCCGAGATGACCTACAGGACCCTGGCTGGGACCAGCAACGAGATGAATGTCCTGGGGATCGTCATCTTCTCAGCAACCATAGGTACCTGCTCCTCCACGGGCCCAGGGGCAGCCCAGGGTGGCCACTGCTGCAGTCACCACGCTTCACCTGAGCGAAAGATGTGGCACGAGGTTCTTTTAGCTTGAATTGCCCCAGTCCCTGGGAACTGGGCCCAGCACCACCCCTGTCAGCACCACCCATGGTGGAGCTCACTAAAGCTGTAGGCACTGGGAAGGCTGTTTTCACCCCGTATTTCCCATATGAGCCTTCACAGCCCACATGCAGGTCCTGAGGGTTTTCAAACCATTAAGCTGAGTGACCATTTCAAACCCCCATAAGCTGGGGAGTCCTTTTAATGAAGTCTGAAGTGAGGTGTAATTTTGCAGAGGCTGCCTGGGACACGGCTCACCACAACGACCCAAACCCTTCACGCTGTGTTCAGCCCCTGAGCAGGCAGGATGTGACAGCGGGGTCAGACTTGGTGCTGTTACAAACATATGGGAATTCCCAACAGAACTTTCTGAAGGAGGTGGGGAAGCATCCTGCATTGAACAGCTTGCAGTCCTGTGTGGAAAAGGTGCTCGGCAGCAATTTTGGGAAGGAAGAAGGAGCAAAGGTCATGGAGAGACATGTGCAAGAGAGGTTTAAAGGGGAGAAAGTCATTGAAATGAGGAACTTGGAGCTGGGTCAAAGCGTACAAGGAGACGGGGTGCAAGGCTGAGGGAGAAAGGGAGGAGGGAGGGATCAGGAAGGAAAAAGAGTAGGAGGCAGTGAGAAGAGCATGGTGGCAGGATTATGGGTAGATTAAGAGGTGAGGGCAAGAAGCTTGAACTTTGTGTATAAGGAACCAAAAAGCCAATTAGAGGATTTGAGGTGTGGAGGCAGCGCAGCCAGCACAGCACTGGAGTGCGCTGGACTGCGGTCAGAGCCACGGAGAACGGCCAGTTCGAAATGTGAGACCTCAGAGGAGTTGGCCACAGTGAGACTGGGCAGAGCCAGACCCACTGGCAGATCCTTACAGCCAGAAGATGTCTCTGGCAATCCCCTGCCCCAGTAACCAACACCCTCTGCAGATCTTGGACAGCCAGGAAAGGTGTTGAGCTCCTGCCCACAGGACACGTGCCCTCCTCCAGTCCTGCCAAACATGCAAGGAGAAGCTGCTTTTCTCTTCTAAGATTACACTCCCACAGCGTGGGAGTGGGATGAGCCTGAGTTAGGAGGCAGTGAGAGATCACCTGAGCCAGCCCCAGCCACCACCTGCACTCCCCATGTTTTGCCCAGGACGGATTAGAGCTCAACAAAGCCACCGACTGGCAGAGCATCACCTGCACCAGGCACAGGCAGTTTGGTAAAGGGCATTCATACACCCACAGGATGCTTTCTCTATGAAGAGAGGCTGAATTAATGGGGTTTGCCTGGCAGAAAACAGGAGAGGGACAGGCAGGACACCACAGCCCTATGCCTTGGGAAATAGGGATCACCTCCTCCGTGCAGCAAGGTGGGGGGATGGAAGCTGGCTGAGCTCTCAGCAAAGTGTATTTGTGTTCAGCACCAGAACTAGGCGGGTTGTGGGGCTGAGACCAAGGCGTCCATGCAGCACCCACTAGGTACCCAGAGTGACTTTGCTATGAGGGGTGACCCCACACAGCTACCCCAGCTCTGACAGTTCTTCACTGTCACTGAGGGCCTCGCGGTTGCTTTTGAAACCCAAGAGAGGGCAGAGCTTTCAAGATCCTTGCAGGAATCTGTCCATTTACTTGGGCCATGTCTCCCAAATCGGCTCTGCAGGACCTGAAGAGGAATTACTTTCTTCCAAAGCAGCGGTTGTGGCCACCAAATACTGGACGAATATCCAGAGAGATTTAAATCATGCCAAGCTTAGTCTCATTTCTGAAAGTTCTGGCAAATGTGACCCTACCTCATCTCTCTTTTGAGCAAGGCAAGAGATTCAATCACCAACCAAGGGGCTCTTGGAGTTCTCAACCCTGAAGACTGAAGAAGGATAAGCAGGACAAGATCCTATCTATATTCTTCTTGTCCAAGATAAAACAGACACCTGCGCAGTGCTTCAAAATTAATTTTAGCCAACACAGGAAGAAGGACTTGCACCAAGCTGGAAACAAGATGGGCAAATGCTCAAAGGTTCCTTTTTCCCTTTGCTTGATGATGGGCTCCTGGAAAACCTCCTGGGCAGTGAAAGCAATGGGGTTTAGCACTGGCAGACAGGACAGCACCGTAACCCTTCTAACCATTCAAACCATAACCTGTATTTCTGCTCTAGTATTCCTTCAACAGAAAATTAGGCTGGATTAGGTTAATGCAACAACATCAGAAGAAAAAAACAGACTTAGGAGAGAAGGCTTAATACCTGTATCTAAGCAACTCACTCAGATCCTTCCCGATGTATCACCGTATAGCCACACGTGCTGTCAGCACCATGGCACAGCCTGTGAGCCACCAACACTGACCAGCCCAGCCCAGGAGGGAACCGGGCGTGGGACCAAGGGCCTGAGCACTGCTCGGTGACTGTGTGGCAGCTGGGGCCCTTTTCACTCCAGAGCAGGGCAGGGATGCAGCACAGCCTCGCATCCTCAGCTACACAGAGCCCTACCACACCTTACCCTTAAAAAAATTCCATTTCCAGAGTTCATTATTCTTGTATTACCAAATAGCAATGCAGATATCCACCTAATCCAGCTAATCCACGGTTTATCCACCCCAGGAAGTGACTCTTCCAGCATTGAGCAGCAGTGAAGTTTATCTGTTTTCTGTGCAAGGAAGAGTCCAAATCCTGTATTTGGGTCTGGTGGGGCTTTGTGAGAAAAGGCCAGATGCTTGTGTTTGCTTTGAACAGAGAATCACTTTGACTCATAAGAGCACACGGCAACCTGTACTAAATCAGGTTTTGCCTGGTGACCCCCATTCTGTGGCCACCAGACCCTCAAGACACTTGGCCCGATAGGTGCTGCTCCCGTGGTGCTCCCAAGTAACATAAAGCTGCTGTGCTTGGTTGCAGGACTTCTCCTGGGAAAAATGGGTGAGCGAGGAGCCCCACTGGTTAACGTGTGCCAGTGTCTGAACGAAGCAGTTATGAAAATTGTCTCGATGGCCGTTTGGTAAATCTGGTTTTGATTGATTCATTGATTTTCTTTCCTGCTATCTAATGGCAATGCCGGTCACACATCTGCAAGTATCTGTTATGAGCACTGAATTTGTTTTCATATGACTGTACTGCACAGTACCAAACACTGCAATGTCTATCCTGCAGTGCTCCAGTGATTGCTGCATCCCCATAATTTTTTATGCTTATTCTTTGCAGGTACTTCCCCTTTGGCATTGTATTTCTCATAGCTGGAAAGATCTTGGAGATGGAAGATCCATCGGTTATAGGACAGAAGCTGGGACTTTATGTCATTACAGTAGTGTCAGGGCTTGCCTTCCATGGAATCATCCTCTTACCTCTGCTTTTTGTGCTCATCACCAAGAAAAACCCCTTTGCTTTCATCCAGGGGATACTGCAAGCCTTGCTGATCGCCTTAGCTACGTCCTCCAGGTAGGAAAACGTGGCTGGAACCTGCGGATACTGCAGAGCAGGGATCTGGTTTGGCAAGGGAGACATGGCTGTGTCAGGCCAGGTGAGCTCTGGGAGGACAGGTGTAACTCAAAGGAAAATTACGCTGAGCACTATTTGAAATGAGAATGCTCCTAGTTTTAGGAGGAAGCAGACACTTGGCCCTGCCCTGGTCAGCAGACATGGGCAGCTTGTGGTGCTCTTCCACTCACCCTCTCCCAGGCTTTTCCCAGAAAAAACCAACAATGTTTTTATGTGTGTGTGCACACTTCATTCAATTGCTGCAGGTTTTTTTCCATTAATTCAAACTAGGAGTGTTGTAGGTGCTTTATAAACTGCATGGAGTTATAATCCTGGAGGTTAATTGAAAACATCAAAAGCTCTTCTGAACACATTACTGACAATCTAAAATCAACTACAGTGTATGCCAAATCCATCCACAGAAAAATCTTGCCTACTTTGAAAAGATTTTAATAATTTTAGATTATATTTATCTATTCTATTTTCATTGAAATACATTCCTTGTAACAATGAAAAAGACTTTGCACTATAAACTACCATCCTTTCCAGAAGACACACAAACTCAAACATTTTCCTGGAGAACATTTGACCAGCCAAAGGGTTTTTCTGGCCTCTCTGTTGCTTCTTCACGTAATCCCAATAAAACCACTGGGACTGTGCCTCCCTTTCCCAGTGCTCACCGCTGCAACCGTTGCTTCTGCAACTCTTAATGACGTGGTCTCCTTCTGAACCTGGGTCTCCAGCTCTGCCTCCATCAGGCTTTTCCTCCCTCTGCTCTGCAGGCAGCTAAGGGAGGGAGAGCTGCCACAGAGAGAACACCCTGCGCCTTGTCCCAGCCCCAGGGTCCATGCCCAGGGCTGGGGCCACCGCTCTGCATCCAGAGCGCTTCCCAAACACAGTCCCCACCTCCCAGCGTCCATCATAATCCCAACGACTTATTTTCTGTGGTTTCCTTTCTTCAACCTGTTCTTCTTTCTCCATTGCTCATCCCAGTTCCTGTGGGACAGTTGTCGTCTTCATGCTAGACAGAAACAAGAGAGAGAGGTCAGGGGTGCAGAAGCTGAGGCAGGCATCCCTCATGGAGGAGACAGGTGAGGACGACAGGGGTCTGGCTGGACCCCAACACAGCCACTGCTGGCACACGCTGTCTCACGCTCCAGGAGGTGCTGCAGGATTAATGTGGGCACCAGGGATGTTCAACAGAGCCGCAGCCATGGCACACAGCCGCTTCAAGTGGTGCCTTCTGCCACTGAAATGACATTCTGAGATTTTCTCTCTCAGCCTGCGGCTCACTTGGCTAATGATGTCTATTCCCCAGGTGGTGAGAGCTGAAGAGACTTTCACTGCTACAGCAATTTGTGTAACATTGTGGCATCCACCCTCAGGAGGGCTTGGTATTTCTGTCCCACCACACTGACTCCAACTTATGAAGTGCAACACAAAAGACAATTACTGCTCGTTTCTTGTCCTGCAGCTCAGCCACCCTGCCCATCACCCTCAAGTGTCTCCTGGAGAACAACGGCATCGACAGACGCGTGGCGCGGTTCGTGCTCCCCGTTGGGGCCACCATCAATATGGACGGCACCGCGCTCTACGAGGCGGTCGCTGCCATCTTCATTGCCCAGGTCAATGAGTACGAACTGGATTTGGGACAAATTATAACTATAAGGTAAAAGCTTCTTTGCAGCAGCCAGATTATTTCTCTCTATTCCTATTTATAGACATCAGGAAAACCTCTTGCATTTTTCCCATTTGCAGAGATCTTGTTAATGCACAGAGTCACCTTTGCTGGGAAGGTGAGGAGCAGGGGAGGGTGCAGCATGTCCCAGTCCCTGTGGTGTGTGCCAGGGAAAGCTGGGCTGGCTCTGCACCCCAGAATCTGCTGCAAGTCAAGGACTTTGCCTGTAGGGAAAAGCCTAGCAGCACAGACATGTGGCTGGAGCAGGTCAGCACTGCAGGGCTGAGCACAGGAGGATTTGTGCAGGTGTCATTTACTCCCCTTCAGGAATGGGTTATTCTCATTTTATAAGCAGGGAAATAAAGCATGTAACTAAATAATAATTAAGTACATTTTCAAATATTTAGCAATTTTAAGGAGGACATCCCTACCCTGAAGGCAATGGGGAACACAGAGCCAGGGCACCCGCTACCAGCCCCTGCTGTGCACAGGGGAATTTGTGATTGTACGTGGGAGCAGGAAGGCGGAGGAAGTCAGATCCCATCCAATCCTTCCACACAGCAATAACTTACTGTGCCATGCAAACACGCTGGTTTGAATTGTGCAGCCACCTTCTCTTTGCAGCATCACGGCCTCGGCAGCCAGCATTGGGGCTGCTGGGATCCCGCAGTCTGGGCTCGTCACCATGGTCATTGTGCTCACCTCCGTGGGGCTACCCACCGAGGACATCACCCTCATCATCGCCGTCGACTGGGCTCTGTAAGTGCTCTCCAGGCCACTGCTAGGGGCGGGGCCCAGTGTCAGTTCATGGTGATGTACCTTCGTCTTGATGGATGAAACCAGATTGCTCTCGAGGCAGAAACTGATGCTGGATTACACTTGTCACAAATAAACACACAGCTTGTGAAATGTGCCATTCTAAAGTACTAAGATAAAAACAAAGTGAGTCGTTAGGTGAGAAACCACAGAGAGCAGATGCTGAGTTACAGAACCAAGACTTGGGTGGCTAGTTTGTACTTCATAGCTCCCCAGGGAGAAGAGGGAACAGTGCCAAGTAGCATGGCTGCTTTTCTCTTTCCCTCATATAAAGGAAGGTTAACTCACCACCAGTTCAACCTTTCAGCATCACAGGGTACCAAGCACCGCTGGCACCTTCTACTGATGTGAGCGGTGCCTGGGTAGAGAGGAGCAGTGGCTGGACCTACAGGATTTCTCCTTGAGAGGCATCTCAAGGAGTTTCATGACTTGCTGAGGCAGCTCTCCCTGCACTTAGCGCAACAGCGCCTGTCCCAATTTGGGAGGTGGCACTGGCAGGTCCCTGCACTGCTCACACAGGCAGGGTGAGGGTTAGGGTTAGGCTCACATAAGGACCATTTTCTCTCTGTATCTGCAAAACCAACACAGCATTTGGCAACTCCAGTGGGAGGGACATTCAGGATGGGGGCTGACATGTTCCAAAGCCATCAACACCCCGGGCACGTTGGCTGTGGCCACCCCCTGCATGCTGGTGCTGTCTCTCCACAGGGACCGACTGCGAACGATGACCAACGTCCTTGGTGACGCCCTGGCTGCTGGCATCATAGCACACGTCTGTGAGAAGGACTTTGCCCCAAAGCCCCCCCCAGTATGTATGGCATGGTGGGAGGCAGGAGGTCACAGGACATGGCAGGACAGGCACAAGGCACCTGCTCACTCCAGAAATTAACACTGTGCTCTTTCTTTCTGCAGCAAGACCCAGTGAGCAACACGGACAAGTTTCCTTCTGCAGAGACCTCACACCTACATCCCAAAGACAATGTGATTGAAATGATTGAAGAAACCTTGTTGGATCAGACAGGAGTTCACTATAACATCTGCCAGGTGTAGGTAACAGCATTCCTGCTCCCAGGGATGACATCTTGGTGCTAAACACTGACATTGTGAGTGTCACACATGGATGCTCTGCAAGATAAAGGCCTTAGTTGGCACAAAAAGTGGGCAAATCCTCTCTTATCCTTTGAAGACTGTGGGACTCCCAGCAGGCACCCAAAGAGCATGGCTCTGCCACTGGGGCAGGGAGCCAGCTCCTCCCTGGGCCTGAGGACACAGCTAGGAGCTCGCTGCCCTGCCTTAAATGGCTGGGTTTGAAGGATTTATAACTCCCATTTTTCCAAGCTCACCTATTTTTGAAAGCGAAGGAGGTGAGCAGGTGTTAGCAGACTGGATTTGGTGAGAATGCAGTAGGGACAGGACATAACACTGAACCCTCTGGCCAGCAGCTCTTCCCCAGAGGCCAGGCTGTGCTCCAGCAGCTTTTGTTTTCCTTAGTATAGAGATTATTTTTTTTAATCATTGCTTTTTATTTTACTACTCGGTTCTCATCTAAAAACTAAGATTAAGTGAATTTTTGTCTAGAGCTCAAAATCCAAGTTGGATGTAACTGGATTTCCCAGCTGTCAGGTTACAGACAGGAGAGCTGTTGCACTCTCTCAGGGACAGTGGGATCCACTGGCTGGAGGGAAGGAAGGACCAGCTGTACACCTGCTTCTACAGCTGTTTTATTACAGAGAACTAATTAATCAGGCCCAATGGCAACTGTGTTGATTTTCCTAGCTAAGGATCTGTCCCCAAGCTCAAATTCCAATGATAGCCTTAAAATCCAGGCTTCCCAGGGCAGCCTTCTACACAAAAGCCTTTTATACCAACAATTCACGTCTCTGAATTAATTTGTCTCTCAAAATGTCATCTCATCCCTTTCCTCCCTCTTGATCTTTCCTGCCACAGCATTAGGACTCGTAACACAGACCCCCACTCACATCACTGAACTGTTCTCCAATTGCACATAAAGAAAACATCTGTGCGGAATTCTTTCCTGCTGAAGTCAGAGGTTGTAAAAATTTTTCTAATTTAGAAGAAATATTCATTCCAGTTTTGCCAAATGAAAAGCAAAAACTATTAAATATCATAAACCAGCTTTTGCACAAAATCTAGTCGTCTTCTATTAACTTAAAAAAGCCTTCACAGAATTAGAATCCTGGGCAACGTAAGCTTGAGACACTGCTGCTAACTCTGGCCTTTCTCACCCTTTCTCCTTGGTGAGGTTAATTAATACTTCCTTAAACATTACAGCCCAACTGCTCTTCAATAGGAGCAGTCGCATCATTTGCAAACCCAAAATAATCACATTTCAAATAAATCTCTGCAGCTTCCCCAGACATTCCTCCCTCCTTCCCATATAATGTATGATCACCTTGATACATCACACACTGGCTCAGCATCACTGGCTCTGAAGGGTTTTGTGGTTGTTCCTCTATACCAGGAGTGAGCTCAGCCACCCAAAACCCCCTGGGAGATGCTGGTGAACAGTGGGGAGGCTCCAGGCAGCCCCAGCTCTGGGACAAGGATCCGAGTATCCCGTCTGTCTGCAACAGTTACCCACATCCCCCAAACACAGCTAGACAGACACCTCCAATGAACCTGCTCCAAGGCAATAATTAAAACAGGCAGGATTTATGAGACCTTTCTGTTCAGTCACTGGTGCATGGGAGTGCCCACATCCCTCACTGAATGCCCCAGGTGAGACCAGCACAGACACCAGCACAGGTAGCAGAGACGAGCCCCACTTTCACATCCATTCTCCTCTTATTAATGAGCTCTGGGTACTACAGCACATAATTAACAAAAGGCACGATGGAATGCCCACAGCAGAGGTCCCTGAGTGAGTGCTGGGGCTGCAGGATGAGCCTCTGGGCTGTCACTCCCACCACTGGGCTCTGGCAGCTGCAGACCAGACCGCCTTATCCCCTGCCCCGGAAGCTGCAAGTTATACCAAAACAACTTAAACAGCACATCCTCCAGCTCACTGCAGCAAAGAACAAATTATTACAGAAAAAACTCTCAGCAATAAATCTAGAGCTGGAGAAGCCAATCCCACCCTGTACAACTTTCCCCAGGAGCTGCAAATCCTGTGCTTTATCAATCCCAGAATGGTTGGATTGGAAAGGAACTTAAAGCTCATCTCCCATAGGCAGGGCACCTTCCACTAGACCAGGCTGCTCCAACCCCTGTTCAACCTGGCCCTGAAAGTGTTGGTAATGTCTCTTAGTATCTGGTGAGATCCACGTTAGAGGTGAAGTTTTGATTTTGGAAATCGGCAGGAAGAATGTTGGTGCTAGTAAGGTTAAGATCAATGTCATGCCAGAGTCCACAGAGCCTTGTACCTTGTGACATATACAGCAAGGGAGACCTTTGAGCCCAGCAGCCTCAGAACTGGGCTGTCATCACTGTGCCCCTCTAACAGGATAAAACAAGGGGAAAAAATAATTCAAGTGCTTCTGAAAGTCTCTTTGTGGTCTGGTATAGAGGGAAGG
This sequence comes from Callaeas wilsoni, assembly GCA_013398955.1. Classification (NCBI taxonomy): domain Eukaryota; kingdom Metazoa; phylum Chordata; class Aves; order Passeriformes; family Callaeidae; genus Callaeas; species Callaeas wilsoni. The sequence goes on from VWPU01003088.1 coordinate 26,751, forward strand.
CATCGTTATTGATGGGGAAAACCCAAAGGCAGCAAGGACAATCTGTCTTCAGCACTGCACACAGGCACAGGAGAGGCACCCCAACACCTTCAACAGGGTGGAAATTGTGGAAAAGTAAATGAAGCAGATTTACGGGATGGCCCTGCTGGTGAGGGGCCCACTGCCCCAGCCTGTGCCCTTGGGATGGCACTATCCCAACCCCACCTGTGTTTTCAGTAACCTGCTGCTGGGGAAACACTGGCACCAGTGTTTATCTGCTGCTCAGGGGGAACAGCAGCCTCCCTGTGCCAGCCCTGAGAGCCAGTGGCACCCATGGAACCCCAGAATGTCAGCAGGGCTTTTGTAGAGAGCAACACAAACTCATCAGGGGTGAGGAACAAGAGATATCTAGAAAACAAGAAAGTAGCAGAGTCTGGACAAAGTCACTGGGCATCACCTGGAGGAATTTTATTCTGTCCCAACTGTATTGAGGAGACCAGGACGGGAGGGAGGTGAAGTTCCACATGTCCCACATCAGGAAAACTGAGGTGTCTTACTTGGCAAACTGAAACCTGTCTATTCAGCCTCCAAAGAGGTAAAAACAAGGGTGCTGGGCACTGCCCAGGCTCCCCAGGGAATGGTCCCGGCCCCAAGGCTGCCAGAGCTCCAGGATCGTTTGGACAGCGCTGCCAGGGCTGCACAGGGTGGGATTGTTGGGGTGTCTGTGCAGGGCCAGGGGCTGGACTGATGATCCTTGTGGGTCCCTTTGAGCTCAGGATATTCTGTGGCTCTATAATTAAATGCTACTGACTGATACACTGCACCTTCAACGTATTTTAAACTATTTTCCCAAGCACCTGTAAGAAAAAGAGGTGCTTCTCTCTGTTCTAGCACTGAAAATCTAACTCTGGGTTATTTCCATGCAATTGGAGAAGTACAGGCAGTGCAAGGCACACACCCTACAGCACAGAAATCTGGTGTACAGAAAGCACACAAGCTCAAACCTGTATTTCTACTTTGGAAATCCTTGTTTTCCTTACAAAAACCAAAAATCTCAGCTGCTACGGTAATATACGTGATCCCTGGGTTATGGTTGCTGTGTATAATATTCTAATAAAGTTGGCGAGCAGCAGGGTGAAGGAATTTGGCTGCTATACAAGTGTTATTTTACTGAAAAAAAAATTCAAGGAAAGCTACTTTGGTGAACTAAAATTCACGTGAAACGTATTTATGGAGTCTGTGGTTACTAAGCAAAAGGAAAAGTTGAAGCAGCCCTTGGCTTCGGGGCACCTCCCAGACATGGGCAGAAAATCCACCTATTGGCCACATGAGCCTTGACTGGGGAATGACATTTCCGCAACGGTGTTTGGGAATTTGAGGATGTGACTGACCATAAACACTAAGCTTAAATGAATTTTCATTGAACTGAATGACTCGAGTGTATACTTTACTCAAAAGACATTGGCTTCTTCCTACAGCTCGTGGATAAGTTGCCCCAATCCTACAGATTGGTTCTTTTCTGTGCATCAGTTGTCTTTCAGAGCACAAGTTATTTTTACATATCTGAATTTATAAAAATGGTGAGTTTTGATCAGGGACTTTCGCTTTTATATTATTTTCACACCTCTTTAGGATATATAAATGGAGTTGGAAAGGCACCGTCTGCAGAGCACTGCTGCCATCCTTCCTGTGGATCACAATGTGCCTCAGTTTGTGTTTTACTAAAACTGAAAAAAATAACCAAATAACAATGCTGTAGCATGTTACAAAAATATAAATCCAAACAACAGATGTGAAAACCAGCCCAAAGCTCTCTTTTAATTTAAAATACTATCCACTTCAAAATTAGTCTGCAGAATTTTCTAGAATAATCTTGAAAATTCCATTCTACAAGAAGTTTTCAAAGTAATTACTTAAATCTATTAAAACCCCAGGTTTCTCTGTAAAACCAGATTTCTAAAGCAGCTCTGAACGACAGATATGGCTCAAATAACTTTTTTTTGACAATCACAGCATGTAACCTCCACTAAATGCTCTTATAAGGAGTGAACGCCTCCCTAGGGATTTGTTTTCTCCCTCTCCCTTTCCAATTCACTGTACATATTTGTTTCCTTGAGGAATTCCTCATCTTGTCTGATGTGATAATAAAACTTTCTAGAAAATCTGAATGGATTACTTCAGTCCTTCCTGCAGGCAGGTGCAGCTCAGTCCATCACCGACGCGTTACACACACCACAGCCCAGGGTCAGGGCTCAGAACGCAGCGCTACGAGAGCACAGCCAGACACATCAGTGCCTGTGTTCACGGGACCATCTGCAAATGTTCAACAGTCAGCAGTTCAGATCTAGCTCATCAGTTGTCATTCAGTGTCCAAATGCAGAGAATCTCATCCCACCCCCTGCCACAGGCAGGGACATCACTATCTCAGGGTCCTCCAAGCCCCCTCCAACCTGGCCTTGGACACTTCAAGGGATTGAGGGGCGGCCACAGCTCTCTGGACAACCTGTGCCAGGGCCTCCCCATCCTCACAGCCAGGAATTTCTTCCCAATATCCCATCTAACCTTGCCCTCTGGAGATGGGAAGCCATTCCCCCTTGTCCTGGCTGTCCAGGCCCTTGTCTCAAGTCCCTCTCTGGCTCTCTTGCAGGCTCCCTACAAGTTGCATCTGCACCTTTGCCGGGCCCTCAGGGCTGGTGTTTAGACCCCTCAGGGCTGGTGTTTAGACCCCTCAGGGCTGGGGTTTAGACCCCTCACCGCCCTGCAGATGCCATCAGCCCCTGGCCATGCACAGAACGGGATGCAGAGGTGCCCCATGGACTCGTTACCTTGGGCCTCCACCAGCCTGGGCAGTTCTGCAGCGTGTTCCACCTCACCGTGCTGCACATTCTCCAGACGCAAACTTCCCAGGATCCAGCATGGGGAGGAAGCTGTAGCATCCCTGTGTAAGATGCTCCAAAATCCATGTCAGAAGTAGCCAGACTTTTGCAGGTGCAGAGGTCCTGGCACCCAGGTGTGCAACATGCACTTACCTTTGTTTTCTAGAAGCTTCGTGTCTCATTTAAACTACACAGATGAAGTGCCCTGTAGACAACAGTGAGAGCCAGGCACTTTTCTGAGCAGGCCGTCTCAGGCTGTAGGAGCAGATGTCTTCAGAAGGCTCCTATGGATGGGTTTGGACTGGGTGCTAAGATTTTAACAGTTTGAGTCAGTAGGATGAATCCCACCCTAAATTACATGTCTGAGCAAGAGACCTACTTTTAGAATCCTGAGCCCTCAAACTCTAAAGGGCCAGATTTTAGCTTTCACTCTGAGCCATGGACTTATGCAAACCACAGCTCAACATAGACAGGAAAGAAGAATAAGGCTGAAACATTACACCCAACCTAAAACTTGCTGCTCCACTTACCTGGCCATTTCACCTCAGAGATCTTCTACTCACTGTCCTTCCTTGAAACACAACAAAATGTGTATTTGGCCATTCTCCTCCTTCTTTCCCTTTCAATATTCCTGGAGTCTTCAACCATCTGCAAAGCAGGATTTTAAACCAGATTCTGGTGCTAAAAGATTGAGAAGAGCAGCATCATGACCCCAACTTCAGAACACTGTGTTGTCTCTAGACATCTCACTCCATTTCTGTCTTGCTGTCTCTACCCCAAGCAGTTACTTACTTTGACAGGCTGCAATCACTAGACACAGACAAAGCACATGCTCTTTGCACTTACAGCCTGGCAGACATCTGCTGCTGGTGTCACAGCTCAAGCCAGGCTAACTCCCTCACAATTCTCCTCCTAATGTCAACAAAATGCCAATCCTGACCTTTAATTGTTGGTTTTTACTGCTCGTGAATCAAGTGATTCTTCCCCACAGGATGTGGCATCCTCCTAGCTGTTATTCAGAGTTATGAGCTGCTCTTCAAGACCCTGCTTCCCCCTAACCTAAGCACCAATCTGCATTTCCTAGACATGAAGCTTTAAGTAGGAAATAAAACAGTCATGCTATCCTTCCCAAGCAGCAATTACCCACTTGCTTACAACTAGTTACCAAAGCAGAACTCTGTTCTAGTTCACTCTCTCACCTTTCCAACCAGGTGCAAACCAGTCACACAGGGAACTGCTCAGGCTCTGGGTTCACCTATGGACCTGAATTATTTCACCTTTTGAACCCAGTCGTAAAACCTGCCTTTCCCCTCATGATCCAGCAAAGGCAGGAGCTCAGTGAGCAGGAGCCAAGGTAAGTCTCAGCAGTGACACAGCCAAGCAGCAGAGAACAGAAACAAGCTGGTGAGTCCCACTGCTCAGGGTGAACACCATGCGTCCCCCAGCAGCTCCACTGGGGCATTAACCCCCCAAAATTGGCAGATATAAAACAACCAGAGACACAAGAACCCTGCAAATGGGCAGATACGAACAATCAGGACTCCTCTTCTGTTGTCCATCACACCCTCACAGCACCCAAACACAGCGGGAAAACAAAAGCACCCACCAGGAACATCTGCTGCTGCCAGCACCACACGATTCCACCTACTCTGAACGGGCTGGGGACAAGGACCACCACATCCTGGTGCCCAAAGCACATGGCCTCCTAACAGCACCCTGTTTCCTAAGGAAGAACCCAGGGCTGGGTGCCTGTACCGACACTGCTGTGGCAGTGAGTCCTGGGCACAGAGAAATCCCTCTTGTGTGCGCGGCTCATGGGGCCACCCAGGCTGTACAGCCCTGATGTTCCCAGCAGCCACACACAGCACGTAAGCTCTGCCTTCCTCACCAAACCACCCTCCAGCTGGATTTCACCTGCAACCATCAGGAACACGCTGCATTAACCCAGGATTACAAAGAGAGCTTGAGGAGGATATTGATTCACTGACAACCCCCACAACTCCTTGGCTGGCTCTGGACAGGAACAGCCACGTCCATCATCACTGCAGTGCCAGCACTGACTTTACCTGAGAAACATGTGGAGCTGGTCGAAGTTGTCAACAGCAGGTTTCCGGTGTGCACAATTCATTCTCGTCACTGCATCATTACCCTTCATGACACTCTCACTTCCCTCATCTCCCAACCCCATGAGGAAAACCACCAAACTGGCTCAGCTGGTTCCTTGCCAGAATAAGCACAGCAGGATGGTTCACTTCACCACAAACACGAATCACAAGGCTTGGGCCTCCCCATCTATTTCTTCGTAAGCAAAAAGAGCTCAACAGCAGTGCCACATGCTGTATCTGGAAACTGGACATCCAAAAAGCTTCTCTACTCCAGCTTCTTTGAGAGAAAGAAATCACTATCTGCCCATTCTGAGCCTCCTAAGTCACCTGTGTGGCCAAGCCCTGATTAACAGATGCATCGAGATTTTGAACTTCTCATCAACAGCCTTCCACTGCATCTTCATAAACAAACACGTGACAATATTGACAGTAGATTGCCAAATCCTGTCCTGGAAGGATTTCCCCACTCCCAGCATTGTGCACCTCCCAGCCAAAGGATACAGACTGGTGGCACACACAGATGTAAACGGACTCCCCCAGCAAGAAGCTCTCCTGGAGAGCTTCAGTCCTGTGTCACAAGATGCTACAAAGCACATGACTAAGCCTACAGGACTCACATGGACTCTCCTACTCCCACAGGCCCTGAACAATTTGCACCCAAAGCTCCCTCTCACAGCTGTGTCCCACATCCCCATGATCCCTGTCTAGCTCTGCACACCTGGCTCCTGAATGTGTCTGGGCACTCCTCTGCATCACGCCCGACCCACGCTCTGGGCTAGAGGATTTACACTCCTTCTGCCTCTCCAAAACCTCTCTTCGTACCGTAGAGTGGGAACGGGGAAGTCAGGGAAGAGCTACAGCATCCCTCCACAATTTCCAGCAGGGAATGCCAAAGAACATACGTGATACTTCAACATAGGTAAATGCTGAAAATGCATCCCAAAGATCTGGGGAAAATAGTAATATCCCACCAGCTGAAAACCTCCTGCTTACCCTTCCATGTTGCCTTCCTTCTTTAAAGCAATTCCCACCCTAAATTTCTTATTTCGTAGTATCCAACACCATATCAAAAGCTTTACAGAAGTCTAGGTAAATGGGAGTTAGTGAATTTTAAAAATCTATTTACTTATTATTCTCAAGGTAACCCACCAAATGAGGTATTCTGTGACAAAATTTATTTGAATATTTTCATTTAGCTCCGTATCTTTAAATTCTGTTATTCAGAATTTGAAGCACATGGCTTTAGCACATAGTTTTTTAGGCCATGCCTTGGTGGGATGGAGCCACCTCAGTTCAAAGCCCCTTGGAAGAAGCTGCCACGGCCTTCATCCCCTGCTTCAGCACCTTGCAGGGATAAGTGTCCAGTCTATGGAAGACATCGTGCAGCACAGAGATCAGGTGAACAGGGTTGTACCAGCCCATGCCGTACACCCCTAACACACATTCGTCCGTGATGTGCCGTTTTCCACACATGAGACACTGCCAGGAGGCACAAGTTAAGGTACTTCGTACCAGGACTCTAGTGCTGATGATGCACTTCTGTTCAAGATCACATCTCTCCTGGTTTTAGCGTAGCCGTTCCCTTGCAGGTCCTTGCACTTCCACCGCCCAGCCTTCTGTCACCAACACACCACATCCTCCCTTCAGCTGAATGGAGCTGCTTCCTTCCCCACTTCGCATCTTACAAATAGCTCCTTTCCTTCCTGACCTTTGACAAGTACCTTTGGTTGCTATCCAGTTCTTCACTACTCCATTTACTCTGATTTTAACACCTTGGGTTGGATCTTTGCCAGTGCAGGTTCTTTGGCTTTAGCCAGGTACATGGACTGACGATTGTACCAGCAGTTTTGACTACGAAGTGACTCCAAGGACTGTCCTTCACATCCACAGTCCACCCTCTAGTCTAGCTGGCGTCCCAGAATAATTAATTCCTTCAGCTTTCTTGAGCCCTCAGCTGACCCCAAGCACAATCCAGTGCACTTTTTGACAAAAGTGCCACATTACGCAGCCTGATCCCACCCTTTAATTGCTCCTTTAGCATGGCTGGAATGGGGACTACAGGGGAACCAGATCCAAGGTTTAAAGGAACCACTGGCAAGACTCATCTTTCTTTTAATTAAAGTAAGGCCTACCAACAGCTTTATCAGCATAAATAAGATGATGGTGGAGGGTTGATATAAGATGCTGGAGACTGGAGCAACATCAGCACCTAAAACATATCCAGAGCTCACCTTTGGAGCCTTATTTACATCTACAAAGACATTTGATGATGATGATGATTATTATCATTATGGGGGTTTTTTAGGACCTCAGTATCTAAAATCTTCTAATACAAAAACATTTATGAAGACGTACCATGTAACATTATTTTAATAACCTATTAAGCTTTCACACAGGATGAAAATGCAGCCATTGCAAGGAATTCCTCCTCCATCTCCAATAAGGAACAGCAGATGGACACCTCAGTCAGCACCACTGCCCCACGGCCTCCCAGCTGTAGCACATAAACTACAAAACGCCAAAGTATTTCTGAGCAAAACCACTTCATCCTTGTCCACGTTGAGACATCACACCTCCTTCCCTCCTTTTGCCTGTGCAGCAAGCTAAGCAAACTTTTGTTACGACTAGATGCTGCTCACCGTCCTCACTGAGCAAAGGGCTGACACAGCTCCTATCAACCAATTCCCTACCCTGCGCTGACCCCAACGCTCCCACAGGGATCCTTCCTGTCACTTTTCCCAAATTACGTCAGGCTGCCTCAATCTCACCAGTTCAACAAGTCTGTCCTTTTCTTGTTTTATTCCTTCTTGGATAGAACCAGCTCTCACTATTCCCTCACCCAAACCCAGAATGGGTAACGACAAAGAAGCTGGGCATTAGAGATGCTCTTCTGTAATGTCAAGATTTGTCATATAAATGTGGGAAGATCTAAATCAGGGCAAATATTCCATTACAAACATTCATTCTTCAAGGCCCCCAGCAGTTTAACAGGACATGAGGCTCACACATGCCCAGGTGAGCAAAGAGTACCAAGACTGGGAGGGAAGCACAAAGCTTCTCAAACAGTTTCCATCTCACAGCTCTTGCTCTGCCTTTGAGCATCACTGTGTTTAAGTAAGGTAAGATGCAAATCAGGACAGCCAGAATGTTCTCCAGGAACTATTAGAGCGTTGGAGGCACCACTGCCCTGGAATAAAACACCTGGTGCAAGTCCTTATGAGCTACCTGAGTGACTGAACTAGGAACAGACATCACAGTGAGTCAAACCTCAAACCTGAACTTTGTGTTGTTCAGAAAAGCAGCTCTGAACACACTGGGATAAGGCTTTGCTACATTTTATCTAAAAAAGCATGAGCAGCCCTGCTGTCCCTCCGGGAGTCCAGTGATGGGGGCAGAGGGGCCTGGCCCTGCACCCCAGGCCATCGTGCCGTGTGCCGTGGCATGCGCAGTCAGTCACTGCCATCTCTCTAGAACCACAGTCCTTCTTGCAGCTGCATTGTCTTCCTTCCTCCATTCCTGCAGTAAGAAAGGATTAAAACATTAAGGCCCATGAAATACAGTGAAAACAGAGAGGGGAAAATAGAGAGTAAAGGTGGCTTAAAACAAAATAACTGCTTCCTGAAGTCTCTGGCTCCCATGGAGTGACAGCACTGTATCTCACAGGGAGAGGGGAATGGTAGGTGCTCCCTGAGCAGCAGTGACATGGTACAGTACAGGACCGCTCCTGAGAAACATCAGGACACAATATACAGATATACCGGTTTTCCACAGTTAGAAAAACACGGATGTTAAATTCTTTCCAAGATGGACATTAATGCTCTTAAACCTCCACAGCTCACTCCTCACATCACTGTACAGTTGTGACTAATGCCTTAGAAAGCTTCACATAATCTTGGTTTTTTAAGGACATACATCTCTGCATGAATTACCTCTGCACTGCAAAGGACGGGGGACAGCGCAGATGTGCCGTTCCACATGCGCTATATATAGCATCTACAGAGCACAGACACAGCCGCCACACACAACTGCCAGCTGTGTGCACCTACTCTAAGCAATGACGAGTGCAGTCTACACGTTTTATTACACACACAGGTGTTCTGTGCGTGTACACACACATACAAACGTATATGCACTCTGCCTCTTGAAAGATGCAAAGCAGAAGGAACAATCTGGGACAGAAAGGTAAAGCAGGATACATGGTCACAAAAGTGTTCCATCACAAATTCTGCAAGTATGGTTAGACCAAGACCAAACTCCTCCGTGCCAGGACTGAGAAGCACATGAGCTACTTACCACAGCTGTTCATAGGCTGCAAGACAGCCTTGGAGTCCTGCCAGTGCCAGTGCCTGCTCCTCCCGTGACAGCGGAGCTGGAGCCCACGGCAGGAAGCAGCTCAGCACTGCTTACACTGCCCCAACTCTGCTCCCAAGCCAAACCACTCCTGCTCTGCTCTCCTCTATGAGCCTTCTCTTGGGGCAGAATCTGTTCCAACACATTCAAACAGTAGGTTTAACAGCTTTGTTAAAGTAGGTTTAACAGCTCCTCTGATCCCTACTCTGAGAACATAGGAAGCCTCAAACTTATTTTTATTAAACCCAGTTCTTTGTAAGCCCTAGTTTGAGCGCATGCTCTTTTTAAGCATGGAGCTCCAGCCCTGCAGGGAGAAGTCAATCCATTCTGGAAAGCTCAACCTTTAGAACGTTATAAACCACACTTAAAACTCATATAAAGAAAGTCTCCATTTTAACTGTGCCAAATTTGGTTGAAATTAATTTTGTTGCAATGAAATATTATTTGCCAATGAGATGTTAGTACAAGTTATGCTCTGACAAACTAGATTCAGAGTCCCATTTTGCTCATCACTGTTTCTATACATAAACACTTTAAAAAAAAAGACAAAAAAGAAAGCATGTCACAGTGCAAAGAGCAAAACATCGTGATTTATTCACCTTCACTCAGCTGCACAGGTAACATGTGTAAAACCACTCCCAAACGTTCCACTTCCCCTTCCTGCTGTCAGTACAGGACGGAAGCAGAGGATAGTTTAGGGAAAAGAAAGGCAGTTTCAAAAATCAGGACTCTAAAGAAGAGGAGATATTTGGGGAACAGGCAGGGCCCCTCTGACACTGAGCTACTGCCGAGCTGGGGAAGCATGAGGGGAATGACGGATGGGGGGACGGCAGCCAGGCTTTCCCGAAATAGCTGCTCACTGTCACTGCCGGGACAGAATCCGGAGCAAGTGCACCGTTAGCATGACCCAAGACATTTCTTACAGTCATATTCTTCCATTTTTTAAAAAGGATAGGAAATACAGAGAAAAGGATTCGGGCATCTTTCTCTGACGTATCAGTTTCACACCTTTTTTCCTCCCCCCCGCCCTTCTCCATCCCCCCTTTCACTGTTCTTGAAATGAAGGGGGTGAAATTTGGAAGCAGGATACCACAGCAGTAGAGCAAGGAGGGGGAATAGTCAAAAGCCAGGGAGTCTGTCAGGAACTCTGCAAAAACAGAGTCCCTTCCTGGGGGTTAATGGGTCTACACTAAGTTTTCTGGTTTGCTTTTAAAAAAAGAACCATTTCTGAGGGGCTAGAACTTCACGTGGCCATGTCTGTTATTAAGCTTTTTGGAATTTAATGTATTTTTTCCCTCATGATTTTACATAGAAGAAAAACATGGAAAATACAAGAGTGGTCAAAATAAACATGAGCACAGCAAAGCAAATCACATGGGATGAACTCTGGCAGGAGCAAGAATGGAGGTGTTCCAGCTCCACGCAGAGGAAAACCCAGGAAAGGTCTAAATCCTGATGAAGCATTCCTAAGTACACCAGATGCTGCACATTCAACAATCCACTGATATACTGCTAGGAACAGAAATTCTCACTTCTGCTCTTTACCAGTTTAGCTCAAGGAATAATTCCATATGGTGAACAGTGCTGAACTGAGAAATTCCCATCACAGAAAAAATAACTGCAAATCTAAAAACTCCTGAGTTGAAAGAGATCCTGAGCTGAGGCAGCATTGCCACACATTCCGTGACATCATACATGAAACACTATTTATATCTCTTACTTTACATCACTTTTCACAGTAAGCCTTTAAGAGAAAAATCAGAGGCAACATCTCAAAGGTACAACAATTAGCCCAGCTCCGAGAGGGATTATTTCTGTGACTAAAGGACAGGAGGCACCTGCTGAAATGCAGCAGGACAGACTTCAGCTTACCAAAACTAAAAGTTTGTCCTGGTGAACAAAGGACTAAGATGGACACAGTCTGTGCAGAGCCAGCAGGGTTATAGGTGTTCCTTCAACCAAACGGACGTGGTTTCAGAAGGGTTTCTGAAAAGGGCCCTCACAGAACCTCTCCCAGGGTATTCCCTGGGGGTGTCCGTCCTGCCCCAGCCTCACCCGAGGAACCAGGGAGCCTGACCTGCACTGATGGTCCCTTCTCATGGCATCACAGTTGCTAGGCTGGAAAAGCCCTCTAAGGTAATCAAGGCCAACCATCAACCTGGCAGCACCACCAGGTTTACCATGAGCCCGTGGCCCCAAGTGCCCCAGCCACACGTTGTTTGAACACTTCCAGGGATGGTGACTCCACCACTGTCCTGGGCAGCCCGTGCCAGGGCTTGACAACCCCAGCACAATTTGCAGAAAATCTTCAGCCAATCTGAACCTCCAATGGACCAACCTGAGGTTGTTTCCCCAAGAGCTCCCTGAAGAAGTTTCACTACACTTCCGAGTAACGGTGTAGCTGGGCTTTGGGTTCAGTTTCATCAGGTAGAACGATGTAAGATAAAGACAACAACTTTTTTCCTGAAAAATAAGGAAACTAAGCCCCTCCTTTTAATTCCATCTTTCTAACAAGGCCACAAGTTACAAAATCTTTAGTGGAGGAACCTTGACTGGCCTATTCCTGAACACAGTTCAGATTCTTCTGAAAACATGTCAAATTCCAAACTGCACAATAATAATCCAATTCCTGCAGGGAAAAAAAGACAAAATATGAACAATTAAGTAAAAGCCTAATTCTATTTTGAAGTACATCACCCTTCACCAGGGCTCCAGTAAAAGCATCCCGAGTATGTTTCAAACAAGTGCTCAACAAAACCACCCATGAACATGTGGCAAAAGTACAAAACTCCTTTGGACTATTAACATAGATAATGTCATTTAAGTCTTAACACCAGTGTAAAATATCTATGAGTTGTTTCATTTAATTTTGAAAATCCATATAGAAAACAATGTTCATAACTCCATCCACAGGATTCTACAAAGCTGCTGCTTCATCAACAAAACTTTGAACTGTTTCAATATGAAAATTCCATTTTTTCAAACTGCTCAAAAATCATTGCAGAGAATTTCCAAGCACTTGAATTGAAGCACAACCAAAGTATGAACTTGGTACATTTTTGCAGTTATTTCTAAAATAAGTTAATTTACATAAATCATCTCAAAATAACACAATGGGATTCAACTTCATTTTAGACATTTGGAAAGCAGTGTCATACTTTATTTAAAGTAAACCCATGTAAAAACAAAGTTTAAATGAAAATGGTACCTGAAAAATAAATTATTTGATATAAAACAAATCAATAACTTAAAAACACACTAAATATACAAAATGTGTAACCATATACTGTACAGTATGGAAAGCAATTGATAAAACCTTCTGTCCCACAAACAGATTAATTTATAAACAAAAGATTACATAAGTTAAAGGAAAGGAAATCAATAAAAAGACTAGAAGTACAGTATTCTTCAAATTACTCATCAAATAAAGGTTTATCCCAACTTATGTTTCAAATGTCTCAAGTCATTTTCTTCTCAATGACTAAGTGAAAAAGTTCAGCCATACCACTAAAAACTTGCTCAAAAACGTTTAAAAATCAGGAACAACAGTAGGAGAATATTGAGATTCTAAAATGTGAACACAGAAGCAATTTTCCAAGGTTTCAGCTGGCAGTTCTACCATTACTGTTTTCCCATCATTAGCAACAAAAGAGAATTTCAGTGCTGAGAACTCCACTCAACAGAAAAATATTTCTAAACCTTTGTTGCTGTTTGATCAAGTGTGATCTAGACGGAATCACCAGGGTTGAACGTCAAACCCACTCATGGGGTGGTGGGTTATGCTTTAGAGATCATAAAGAGTTTGAATGGTTTTAAATCATGCAGGAGGAGAAAGCAACACTTGGAGTTTGGTTCTGTTTGACTACGTGAGACTACTACAAAAAGCAACCACTGAAACGATGCCGTACCTGATCAACCTACGAGTGGACGCTTAGAAATTAACGGTGATTTTCAATCCACTGGTTGTCATGGAGGTACCGCCTCTTCCAAGCCAGAGCGAGGGAACTGAGACCCTTTTTATGAACTCCACAGTTTTCATTTTTTATATTAATAAGGAGAAACCCAGTAAGGTATAATAATCAGAGAAAATAACCACTGGCCTCTTGAGCTCTGGATTTATCCATTCTACTGTGCTGAGTAGCCAACCTTGAGAAGTGCAGAGCTATCTTAGAGGAACTTGCCGAAGGCACGAAAAGATTCTACTACTTCCAAATAGAGATTAAAGTACCTCAGGTGACAAATTCAGCTCTTGGAAAATAAAAACAAAATGGAAAAAAAAGCCAAAACACAAGTGCACCTTCACTCAGGGAGCACAAGGGGTTGGTGTTTCCTTATGCTAAAGGTGAATTTGGTCCCTTCCCTCTAAAGCTATTTGTAGATGCCTAAATTGCAGAATGTACCAATAAGGCGCTTCACTGACAGAGTTATAAAGGACACATTTCTTCATTATGGAAATAAAAAATATGGTGACTTTCTGACAGAGGCAGCATCCAGACAAAATGCTCTGTGTTCATGTGATTGAACCAGGCTACCAGCAGCTCACAAGAACCGTGTGTTAAAAACCTCCCACAAAACCTAACTTTCTGCAGGCAGAGCTATCAGAGGGGCTACTTTGTACAAACAGTTTATCTTATCATATGACCTGTACATTGTGTTAGAAAAGTAAACATGGGGACATTCTCCAAGTTGTTTTTTTTTAAAGCACATATGTAACAATAAACTATCCAAAAAGGAACTTGAGTTATTGCCATTTAGAATGCACTGAAAAAAATCTCTCCTGAAATATTTGAAGAATTTCTACTTTATTGACCTTACCCAGAACATTAAAGCAACACAGAATTGTAACAAATGTCGAAGGACCTTAAGGACTATTCATTTTCCAAACTCAGCCTTAAAATAATAGATCACCTTTACAGTTAGATCATCATTTTGGTTTTGACTGCTGGACATTCCTTGTATAAATGATATCAGGTTTTTTAAAAAACTTTTTTTAAAAAGATTTTGAGCTGCTTTGTATAAGTAACATTACTACAACGTTCAATCCCCCTACAAAAATAGGTGTCCTCTCCACACAAACACCCTTTGGTCATCTGGACATGGCAAGTGACCACACACTGACCAACCAGTGTTCACTGCGGTGACAATTTATCCTGCTCCAGTGACTTGTCTCTGGATTTTCAGTGGTTTTCATGCTCACATGAGAAGATGTACAAAAAACATATCCACGCAAAGGGAAGGAAAAGCTGTGCAGCCACACACACACCACGGTGGCGATGGTGACTTCTCCCCTCACCCTAAGAGCTGGATCCTCAAGCCTTTCCCAGTCCCAGAGCTAGAACAGATGCAGGGATTGGCACAGGAGGGCTCAGCAGGCAACAGTAACTGCACTGGCCAGTCTCTGACAGGAGAGTGGAGCAGCTCAAGTAAACCAAACTTTATGATAATGCAGCTTGAAGAATAAAATAAAATAAATCCAACACTTCAGTGCACAGACACCATCTAACAGGGAATCACTGGGAACTGAACACGCCGAGCTGCTCTGATTCTGCTCATGTCGGGATTTCTGGTGTTGCCATCCCCTCACCTGAAGGATCTGCACATGCCTTTGCCAGCTCATGCTAAGCACATACAGTAACATCAGATTATTCTTCCATATTTATGTGGGATTTCCCTGTCTGCTAATGGTTAACAGGAGGTTTACAGGTGATGAGGCTTGTAGCCAGCGTTCTGCACAGGATGAATTCCATTCATGCGGACATCTGGGAAGCAAATGTAGTAACTCCCCTCAGCATCTACACATGAAACCTGTGACAGCAGCACGGACAACTGTGTTTGCAGCAGGAATTACACCTGGTCTGTCAGAAGCTACACCTGGGGCTGTCCCAAGAGATTCTTAACCTACTCTAAGGGACCCCAAAACACTCCCATCACAGCTGTTCCTGTAGCACATCTCCAGTACAGACCAACAAATCCAGGTCTCCAAAATCTGATCATCACATCCTAGCCCAGCAATGAAGACTTTCCAGAACTATTTACCTCAATGAGACCACTGCATCTCACAAGCAATGCGAGACCTCTGCTTTGAGACAGCCCTTTGGTTCTACAAAGATCCTGTAAGCACTGACTGGCAGAAGCATCACCTGACAGAAACACCTGGATTCCATCAAACTAATGGATGAAAAAGCAGAGCACTCTTCAAGAATTAGGAGGCCAAAACCTCTCTTGAAACAGGTCTGTTCAAGTGACAGCTTCAAAGCAGAGTCTGCTGAATGACGTGAGGAGGAAACCAGTTGCTCCTACCTTTTGGGTAGAAAAACTCCTGGCAGATGTCTTGTTAGAATTTAGTTTCCACACCCCAGAAGCTTCCTTTTGGTCTTTACTAGTAGGATGCACAGGCTGCTGTTTAGGACCAAAAGCATCAAGAATACATACACAATTTTTTCTGGACTCCAGCTATTTATGCCAAGGTTTTATTGACTTTTAGAATAGTGCAGATAACACACTACTACTGGTATAAGCTCTGGATATTAGCAGGAGTTTTTCCTCTTTTCCTGATCCAAGCAGCAGTCCTTTGCTCATATCAATTACTTGCAAACTATTATCAGAGCAACTATCAAAGAAAGCTGGAATTAGACCTTTCCTAAAAGAGACTGTTGTAGTAGTGGTACAAAACCATATCCTGCATTTCCTTCTTATTTAGCAAAGAATGAGAGATGGAAAAATAGAGAAGCAATGGGAAAAGCAAGGAACAGTGATGCCAGAAAGCATCCAAGAGAAGGGGTTTTTTTCAAAAGTGGCAGCACAGCAATGTGCTGCTGCCATAGCCAGTGTGCTTGGAACCAGTACTGAGACAGTCATGTTTAGGGGTCACTCGCTGCAAGTCTGAACCCTCAGCTAAATACTGTGATAAATAGCAACTCTCATTTAGTTTAGTAGCAAAATTATCTTAAATGGAATAAAGCAAGAGAGAATGACAGGAACTGGGAGTGACTACAGCCCACTCCTGTGGAACAGGACAGTGCAGGGTTCAACAGTGATGGGACCTGGTAAGAGAACTCCGTACTACACAGCTTCAGCTTGGGAGAACCCCCACAATGCTTCCCAATCTCTCCTTCTACACAGAAAAGAAATAATCATTGATGCGATAAATGGAGGGTGATGAACTGGTGGAAGGAAACCTCTGACAGCCAAGAGCAGCTTCACAGGGTGGGAGTGGGCTGGCTGCTGTGTCACGGTCACCGTTCCACTGACCACTGAGCTTCTCAAGACATGGGGAGGGAACAGACTGGCAGGAGAGGCAAGGTTGGATGTTTTAACAGGAAAAATCCCACCTGCACTCACTGCACACAAGCTCAAACTCAGCGGGAGGCTTATGGCTGGGCCAAGGCCTATCTGTAGGGTTTAGATACGCCCTGGGCAGGTGCAGGAACATCAGCAGCTCCCACAGCTCATCCCTGGAGCTGGGCAGCAGCTCGGCCACACGTGGAGGCAGAGGGAACCTTCAGGCTGTGCAGACCCCATGGCAAGGAGAGGACAAGCAGAGGACAAGCAGCGGCAAGCACAAGGCAAGGTCAGCTGGGGATGGAGCGAGACGAGCAGGCAGCATGGACTGGCCTCTGGAGTTTGGAAATGAACTCTGGGGCTGGTGGAGATTCAGGCAAAACAAGGAGACACTGCATTAAACTGCCGCAGACCTCATTTCCACACCTGCTCTACCTACACCGGAGCCAAGCGTCTAACTGTGCACAGCAGCTCACACACCTGTACAGGCAGGGTCAGCCTTCCCAGCTTCCTACCCAAGCACACCTGAGGGTTACATCAGTCTGTGACACATCATTTCTACGTGACAGATTTATTGTGGTGCTTGTTTCAAAACTCTTTTTCTTCTACTCAAATCTGTCAAAGCAGTAAATTAAAATTCTCTTAAAGAGGAGCTACAGTTCCTTAAAACAACACTCTGAAAGCTGGACACTTTGTGCAATACTTAGCAAAAAAAAGAACAGAAAATAAAAAACAAAACAAAATTTGAGCAAAACAAAATCAAATTTAATGTTCTTAAATGCAAAAGTAAAAACAAACAAAAAACACAAAAAAGCAAAAGAAAATTAACAGAAACAGAACAACTCAAAGTTTCAAGGCAGTCTGCAGAAAACCTGGGGGATTAATCTTTAAATCTACAAATCAAAGGGGTTTTTTGGTTAATATCTAACTTGCAAGTTGTAAGTACTTTTCTGCTGAGTGTTCAATAAGTAAAGCTAGTTGTCAAAACAAAATCCTATTAAAATAGAAAAATCTAGCACTCATTAGAAGGGATGCGAGAAATACAATGCTCAAATGTTTATAACTGGTTTTTTTTACAAAATAGAACTGCCAAAGGAATTCCAACTACAATGATCTTGGAAAATGAGTAAGTATCTTGCTGCATTATAATGTACCAGTAAGTAGTGCACCATGCATTAAGTATTTGGACAGAAGAGATTCAGTCTGATAAAGTAGCAACATATATTCGCACTCGCTTTTTTGGAGTTTCATTTTGATTCTGAAATCTTCCCGGAGTTTCTTTGAAACTCTTTGGTCCATTCCTCTCAAAGTGGGCTTTAAAAGTCACATTTCTAAAACCTGTGAATTGGACAGCTTGGCCACTGCTCAGTGTGCAACTTACCTCCTCAATGGTGTTAAAGTTAGGCTGGCATGCTACTACTTACAAGACCTTGACTTTAAAAAGCCTGATCCTCAACTAGACACACAGAAATGAATATTAATTGATCAAACAATTTACTGTCAACTAAAACATTAGTATTTCTCAACTTTTCTTCCA
The DNA here is from genome assembly GCA_013398955.1 of Callaeas wilsoni. Lineage (NCBI taxonomy): Eukaryota > Metazoa > Chordata > Aves > Passeriformes > Callaeidae > Callaeas > Callaeas wilsoni. Next base: position 44,879 of record VWPU01003088.1, read on the forward strand.
TACTACTGAAACTGGGGGGGAACAAAAGGACAGGGGGATGGGTAGGAAGAACAACATAAAACCAAAGAAAATCAAAGAATTCAGCCTGATATTTTTCAGAAAATTCCAGTTTTTGCAGACAACATTCAATGAAACAAATGTTAGTCTCATAAGTGAAAGCATGCTTCAATTTTACCACCATCCAGAGGGTCTAGTTAATGCAATCTACTTAAGATTTCAGGGGATTTTTAACATGTTTTAAATGAAATAACTTAAAGGAACTTAAAATTGGTCTAACATTGTGGGATTTCAAACATTTGAACATGTCAGTTGCATCCCAGAATATAAAACCTTTTCACTTCTCATTTAGACTAAGACAAACACTTGTGAAAATTGGCGCAAAATGAGTTTTACACTAACAAAAATGTTTCAACTTCTGTCACTCCATTATCTACTCCATACAAAAAGCACGAGCAAGTTATTTGTGGGACTTGTTGGTTTTGAAGGAAACCTGTAAGATTTTGTCCCCCAGGCGGTAGCCATTAAGACTTGCTATGGCCATTGCAGCTTCTTCATAGTTTGTCATGGTCACAAAACCAAAACCTTTGCACTTGTTGGTGTTGAAATCTCGAATAACTTTCACATTGGTAACCGCACCAAAGGGGCCAAACATCTGCCAGAGGATTCCCTCATCAGCATCTTGACCAAGGTTGTAGATGAAGATACACCAGCCAGAAGATGCGTTTCCTGGAACATTTACACCAGAAAGCCCACTCATGTGATCTACACCCATAGGAGAGAACCTAGCAAATAAAAAGCACAATATTTCATGTAAAAGTTCAATTCAATTAAGCAAATTAACTTGAATGGGAAGCAACTGAGAATGAATATTTTATACATGGCACATCAAAACCGCCACATAAATGTTTCCCCATTCAAATTGACAATCAAATTGACAGCTGCCAGGAAGAAAAAAGTTAAGTATTCCAACTGCTTTATCAACAGGGAACTATCCTTAGAAATAGGCAAGGAACAGGAAAGACAAGATTACATAATTACCTTCCCAGGGGACCTGGATGGATCTCTGAATTCAGCCAGGCTGCTCAGAGTGTCCAGGGCATTGCTGCAGAACTGCTCGAGTTGGGGGCACATGCAGCACCTCCCTAGAGGCCCCAGACACCCCCAGCCTTCTCCCACTTATTTCACACAAGGAGATTTTTTTTCCACCCCATCCTCCTTTTCTTGCCCCTAAAAGAACATGTTGGGAAACTCTTAAGCCAAAGAGTTTCTTTGGGTGTGCTGGGGCAGGGGATGGGTGTGCTGGGTTCTTAGGAGTAGAGATTGTATTTATTAATTTCTTCTTTTGTGAAACAGAACAAAACCTACTCCCTTTCCACCCAGAGGCAGCAGGTGCAGGCAAACACTCCCAACACGAGCAGGCTCAGTGCAGTTTTATTATTCCAGTGTGTATGGATGGTTTTATTAATTTTACACCAACTTCATACCAGAAAAACTTAGATCTGATTTTACTGAACTGGATTTTTTAAATCACCTACCCGCTCTTCCCGAATCCTGCCTCCTTCACAATACCTCAGCAGGATTCATGCATAACAAAAAGCAAAAATCTTCTCCTTTTCATGTCTTGCTTTGCATTAATTTCTTTTTCCTACAACCCACATTTCTAATTCCCCATTATTCTATTTCTGGCCTACACTCCAGAAAATCAAAGCTACTCAATATTTTAGTGCGATATTAGGGTTGCACAGCTAAGCACTCAAAGGCCAGGAAATGTGAAAGTTAAGGTCAAAAACTCACTTTGAACCCTTGAGCTTATTTATTATTTAAAAATATGAGGTCATGTGATCATAGAAATATAATGATACTATACCAGGGGTTCCCAAATTGAGGTGTACCACTGGTGATTTGCAAACCCCTTAAAAGCGGTACACGAGCTGCTCTCTGCCAAGAGCAGGGCGGTGGCAGATCCTGATTCTCTGCTGACCTGGAGGAAACAGGGAAGGGATGTCTGGGCAGTGAATGCTGCAGTAAGTGGCAAACGCTTCCCCTCTGACTCTTTCTTACCCTGCATCAAGGAGCTGCTGCTGCCTTTCTCGAGAAGGGAGGGCTCGAGGAGGTGTACAGGGAGGGAGGGCAGCAGAGGGGCGGCAGTGCGCGCACACACACACACAGTGCACTCACACATGAGAACCACTCGGTGCCCATCTCCCCCAGGCTCTCTGGTGCTCAGAGCTCGCTGCCTCGGACACCTGAGCTCCTGGACTCTCCCGTCCCCAGAGTAAGTGTCACTCCATCCCTCCCTCGCTGCTGCTCTGCAGCCCAGGGCCTCCCGGAGCACAGTGGGACACTCTGAGCTGCATCGACTCACTGACAGCCAGCCCCAAGCAAATCCAAGTTTGGGAAGCCTTGCACTACAGCCAAACTGAAAAAGCAGTTAGAAGTACCACAAGGTGAATGAGACATACCCCAACCCATGATGATGAGGTGACACATTTGCCATTTCTTTCGGCTTTGTATAAAAACGTTCCTGTGCTTGCATGCTTGATACACTTACTTGTTCTGACAGACACCTTCAGCTCTGTAGCGTCTTTCCAAGTGAGTAATGATCCAGTAGGATGAATTTATCTTAGTATCTGTCAAGTTTTCATCTCAACAGATCCCCAGTCCTGGGTCCCTGCTCAAACCACTGAGCTCAGAATCACCTGACGTTGGTTCCAGCAGTCAGTATAGCTCTGCCCCTGCCTGCTCCAAAGGCTCAGGCTCTGCCCGTGAGCACACGTAACACCACATCAAGGACTGCAATCAGTTGCAGAAGAGCAACTGGTGTTAAATGCAAGAGAACAACCAATCTAAATGCTTGTTACAGACAAAATAATTCAAAATAGAAAATACCTCTGCTCTTTGGATACACTTATCTTCAAACAGATTTTCCTCTCTTCCTGCTTTGACTCAAAAAATATTACAGGTTTATTAAAAACCCAAACCAAACAAAACAGGGTAAAACCAAAAAGTCCCCTAAAAGACTAGAAAAGTAATTAAAAAAACACAAAAACCCATAGGAAATACTATTCAGCCAATCTGATGAACTTCTGTTCTCACTTGCACAAGAGGAACCCCAGATCTCTCACTCAGCTCAGGGTAACAGCCTGCAGCAGCAGGGCCCAGAGCAGCTGACACACAGCTCTCTGTCCTACCAGGACAGATTTTCGTGGCCACACCAATTTAAGATGACCTTTAGGAAGTTATTAAGAATGTTTAAAAGACTGTCCAACTTGGGCAAACACTAAGGCCAAGATCCTTAGGATGTTATAGAGAAAGTGGATTTAAAATTCCTTTAATATTGTAATTTGAACTATCTCAGTCTTAGCACACTTACAGCTGGTGTCCTCATTTCTGTTGTAATTATTTTTATACTGTCTCCTCCGCATTGCTTTTCCAACCCTCCCTAAGAGTCTGTAGCCAGTATTATTTGTGGATGGTTCCTTCAAGCCACACTAACCTAATACTCCAACATCTTGGGGCATAAAGTATCAGCAACAGTGTATTTTCAATCATAACTCTTTCACTTTATAAGCTTCTCGTTTCCATTAATGACCTTTTGCTCCTCTGCCATTAGACAGACAGACTGCTTCATTTAACAGATCCTGGGATTAGTTTAACCCACCGGAGGATGTAATCTCAGAAATTACACTCCTAAATAAAAGCAATTTCCTTTTTAGGTCTATGCAAGTCCTATAAATTTTTTTCATAGAATCACAAAACTCCTGAGCTGGAAGGGACCCACAAGGATCATCCAGTCCAGCCCCTGTCCCTGCACAGACACCCCAACAATCCCACCCTGTGCAGCCCTGGCAGCGCTGTCCAAACGCTCCTGGAGCTCTGGCAGCCTTGGGGCCGGGACCATTCCCTGGGGAGCCTGGGCAGTGCCCAGCACCCTCGGGGGGAAGAACCTTTCCCTGAGATCCAACCTAAACCTCCTCTAACACAGCTTTGTGCTGGTTTTGCTGCTCTTTCCCCTGCACTCTGAGAATATTTACATACAGTACCACAGGTGGGATGCCAATAAGTAGGAACATTAGTTTTAATATCATCTTGTTTTGCTAGGACACTTGAGCTTGGCAGCTTTTTCTTTTTTAATAGTTCCACAAAGAGCAGGATCTCAGCTACACTGACGATGTCCTTCTCACGAGCAACTTTTTCTGCTGTCGCTGATACAGACAGAAACGATCTGCTGTGGCCCACACAAATCTTGTTGAGAACTCAGTGACACAAGCTCTAAGCCTGAAATAAATCAGGGTGTTGAGTCAAATAGCCACATATGGAAGAACAGAAGCAACTGGGGTTTCACTCCCATATGTTTCCAGAACTTTGATGAAATACTACTCTGGATGAAATGGTTTCTACTCAATACACACAGCTTGCATCCAAATTACAAACTGGTCTAAAAACTGAAAATTTAAACAATTTCACTGGAGTGAGACCAAGCAGGCGTACAGGAGCTGTCTGAGCAACCCCATCACTGGCAGGGTTAAACACTCAATCTTCCTGCATTTCCCCTTGGATCAAAGAACCGTCAGAAATGGCTCCCCTTCAGGCATTCAGGGCAAAACTCACAGGCTGATACTGTAGAGTTATGCCCATTACAGGAACTGGAAACTGGCTCCAACCCTGAACAAGTCTGAAAGTAAAATCAGCTGAACTGGCAATAATTGAGATCTGAAAGAATGTTGTTCTACTATAAAGCTCTGGTGAGCTGCAAACACACAGGACTTCCAGGGGCCCTGGGCAGTCTCCTCATGTTTCAGAAGCTAAACTCCTCCATTTCATCACAGTTCAGCACCTGGAGATCTGCTATCCTCTTTAAGTAAACAAATCTCACACTCTAAAGAAACTCCTGCCCCAGATGTTTTATCTGTCCTCCAGACACAACCCATGCTGTGGCATCATTCCCTCTGGATGGAAGCAGAGAGTCTGGGTCTTTGAATTAGCCCAGGAATCCAGTGGGACACAGCGCTAAGTCCCGTTCCTGATGTGAGCCACGAATACCACAGGAACTCCAAAGGATTAAAAGAACATTAAACAAAGGGTTGGAGAAATATCAGTAGAAAATTAATAATTACAAATTAGATACTAAAGGCTTAATCCTGGATTTACAGGGATTATGATGAAATAAGATGAAATGTAATCAAAATATCAGGTTAAGTATTCAACCTTTGTGGAGCAGAGATCACAACTTTAATTTATACAGACTGCGAGCTCCGTGGAAGCTGCTTATCCATTCATCATGTCTTGTTCACTACCAAAACAAACAAGACTCAGCCCAAACTAAGGTTCCTGAGCTTAACCACAGCAACAAGAGTAATCACAACTCCTTCAGTTCAGCATCCTTCAAGGAAGACAGACTCACTAGAAAAACTTGCAGACAACACTAAAGGTGGGAAGAAAAACACAAAGAGTTGTGGGACAGACTTGATGATGTTGGAGGTCTCTTCCAACCTCATTCATTCCATGACTCTGTAGTGTAAGTGCTGTGCATACATGTACAGCTGTGCCTGACGGGTGACTGAGGGAAGGAAGCTTTGTAGTAAGTGTAAGTGTTGGGAGTTCCTGCAAGCCTGTGACGAGGAGAGATGGAGAGTTTGTGTCTGTGAGTCAAGTGGTGGCTCTTGTGTCCACAGTCTTCCTGAAAGCACGGCCTGACCCACAGCTGCTCTGGTCTGACCTCTGCCAGGCTGTGGGACCTCAAAATCTTCAGCTCTTTACCCACCCCACCAGCAGGTCTGTCACTGGGAGCAGCAGCCGGCCAAAGTGTGCTGACAAGTAAGCACTGGGCACAGACATCCAGCAGGACACAGCTCCCATGGACAAGGAATGGAACAGAGACAGAACACTTCCTTCCATCTTAACCCCACTGTGACATCCCAAGCCTACAGAAACACTGGGTGTGGCTGCCCCTGGATCCCTGAAAGTGCTCCAGGCCAGGCTGGACGGGGCTTGGAGCACCCTGGGATACTGGAAGGTGTCCCTGCCCATGGCAGGGGTGGGACGAGATGAGCTTTAAGGTCCCTTCCAACCCAGACCAGTCTGGGATTCTATGAAATGAACACAATTGACATTAATGCTGCTCTAAATGGTACAAATGAGAGAATAATAAACAAACTTGTTATTAAAATTTAGTTTCATCAGCAACTATTAACATAAATACATTAATCATTTTTATTGTTCCTGAGTGATCATTACAGGACTGAATTGAAGGTATTTGGTCTCTTAATTATGGATGTGATTATTATTTGCTCTGCTTATTCTGATGCATTTTGATCCTGCTATAAATTTTAGGGGGAAGAATGGTGATGAAAATATCCACTTAAATTAAGAACGTGAAGAATGAAAAAATGAGCTGTAAGTCTCAAGATTTTACTAGGACCAGGACACACTGAAGCCCTGGCTGAGACAAAGGGCAGATGTGTTGATTTTTCAATAATTCACCTAAATGCAAACAATGCAGAATTTCATTCCTTGGCATGGCTCAAGGTGTGGAGATCTGGGTGACTGCTTCAGGGAAACGAGGAGCTGCCTGAGCTAAACTTCCCTGGGCTACAGCTGAAGAGAACTGGAGAATGACTGAGGCTGGCGGGGACCTCTGGAAATCCTCTAATAAATCTCCCTGCTCGAAGCGGGGCACCTGGAGCAGATTGCTTAGGCTCATCCTGCCACCGAAACTCACTGAAAACCGGTCAAATAAAACTCCTTAACACCAGCGTAGCGTTAAGAAGGGCATTATTCATTACAGGCCTGGGAGCGTGGGGAATAAATCCACCTTGCCTGCATGTGATCTTCTACAAGCGTGTTGCTTGTATACAGTCACCACTTTGCTCATTACCATAAAGCCCTCCCCAATTTCCCAGGTTCAGTCCTTGTTTTGGCTGTGGCTACATTCCTAAACCAGATGTCTTCCCCTTATCTCCCAACTGTCCCTGCTGAGAAAGCAGATCCTGCATACCCTGTCTCCTGCTAAAACTACACAGGCACAGTAGAAATTAGATTAACCCTTTTGGTATCAATTCCAGCCAGGTTTCAGCATCTCCAAGGATGGAAACTTCACTGTCTCCTTGGGCAAACTGTTCAACCACTCTCAGTATAAAACCACAGCTGACTACAAAGTACCAGTTTCCTCTGGAGACCCATTACACAGAGCTGTGCTCAAAATGCTGAGCTACAGCACCGCGGACAGGTGATGGCAACACTGGAACAGCAGCACAGCTAAAAGGGCTGAGATTTTAGTCCAATTTTACTGAGCTCATTGGACCCCTCACAGGAGAAAAATAAAACAAAAAAAAAAAAAAAAAAGAGTAAATTCTCAACAGGGAACCACTACTCTCAGAAACATGTATCACCTCAAAGCCCATTGCTTCTCTGCAAGACAGTCAATATATTGCATTTTCCAGAGCACCCTCCAACCATCAGTTTCCTCCATGAGCACCCAAGTCATTTCCAATTCAAGCAATTCATATTCAAAGCAACCAAAGCAATTTTCTATGGCAAAGCACAGTGTCTTCCACAGCCCTGGAAGCAGACAGGATGCTGCAACTATTCAATACTCTCATCAGTGAACTCGTGAGGCCTCGAGGGAAGGCAGAACCCTGCACGGCTTGCAATGCAGGCAGGAATCCCACAGAACCTACTCGTCAGAAATAAGGTTTTCCTCTCTTACTGTAATACCTCCCTGCTGGAACCAACCATTCAGAGCTTTAATTAAGTTGCTAAATTCTATCTGTGTTCGGATATACAGACCACAGAATGGGGATCTGTTGAGACAGGCACCTACCAACACCCACCTGGAACCTGCTGCTGCTGTCCCCTCACTGTAACCTAGTAGTGGAAACAGACACCGGAGTGCAGGTACCTTTACATATTAACTTGGATATAAATTTTACAAGTAAGATTTTACTTTAATCATATTTTAATGCACAAGTTTCTTTACATAACACTGAGGACACATAGTGCACTATGTATTCATTCACACACGCTGCAGCGAAGGAATCACTGCCCAGCTGGGGGGGCACAGCTCCCCAGATGGACACGGGAACAGGAGCACAGCCTTAAATGCATTTATTCTTCCTAACCTACCTGAATCTCTGCGCCTGGTGATGCACTGGCCCTCCAAACCGTCTAGCTGGTGAATGACACAGCTGCGACAACAGTGCCACATTTTTGTTCTGGTTAGGGTTGGCTGCAAACTTCACTGTAATGGGCTCGGAGGAACCTGGGGGTTTGTGACCATTGAAATTTGTAATTGCCTCTTCTGCTTCTGACCTTTTGTCAAACCGGATAAATGCGACCCCTCTGGACAAACCTTGTAACCAAACCAAAAAAAAAACAAACAAACAAAAAAAAAAAATAAAAACAAAAAAAATTGAAGTTCAGGATAAACTCAAAATAACTTTGAAAACAAAACCCAAAAAAGTTCAGTATTTCTATGGTCACAGCTTTCAAGTTCTCTACATTTACATTTCTTCAGCAGCTGGAGGATAAAGAACAAATTTAAGAAACCAAAGACAAATTAGCATACTCATTTCAGCTCTAACAACCACAGTGACTAAACACTTAAAAAAATACGTGGTAGAATTCCATGATATTCATCACCAAGTGACATTTCCATTCACAAAAAACTTCTCAACATTTTAAATTAAGTAAAAAAAAGAATTAATTCCAGTTGGTTAAAGAAAAACCCAAACCCCTTAATTTTGATTACTTTATCACTAAAGAGCATCTGCAAACAGAATTTATACATTTTTGCAAATGTTTTCATTTTTCCATGCTAGAAACACACGCAGGTTCAGAGATGAGGGAACAAGTCTGACTATAATAAAGGACTTCCACCTTTTTTAATAGAGAGATCACAATTTCACCTGCACCACATACATTATTTCCAGCTGGCATGTAGGTTATTTTTATTCATTAAAATCAATGAAGAATTATCTCTTGGTAGCTGTACTGAACCAGTATCACAGCTGTTAAACATCTGTGTATTTTTTTGCCTAGCCCCAGCCCCTGCATGCTGTTATCCTTCTGACTGAGGTACAAGTTATGCCTTGTGAGCTCTCCTCTCCTCCCCTGGCTTCTCATCTGTGACTCGACATTAGGCTGAAAATGCAGTTTATCACAGTGAAGCTTAAAGGGCACATTTTGTTTAAATGCCATTCCAAAGCAATATAGTGGCCAGACTAAATGCAGGACTTCATTAGCTCTGTTTCAGAAAGGGACATTTCATGTCTGTCCTCTCAGAAAGGACATTAGCTTTGTTTCAGAAAGTATTCTGTTTCGGATACTTTCATGTTTTCTTCACATCCACCCAGGACCATCTTCAAAGCCAGACAAAGAAGTTAAGCTTATCATAAATCACAAGGTTTTGATAACAGCTGAGGATCATTTTCTCTGCTTCACAGAAGGAAATGGAACATGTCAAAACCTGGGCCTGCAGCAAGCAAGGTGTGTCTGAATTTTGATAAATAACAACAGATGGGCTCACCAGAGCAGAGCTGACAGCACTGTACACTCAGGTACCACTGAGATCAGCCTCCCGTGCCAGGGGGAAGGCTGCATCCCAGCCTGGGAAGGCCCAGAGTAGCAGCATCACTCACAACTCAGCAAGGCCGATCCTAGAGCTCAGCTTACTGTGACTCTTCCACTTTCATGCTGATCATCCTAGTGCCTCTCAAAGCATTCATTTAAAATATAAATATTGTAGAAAGTGTATTTTTAAACAGAATAATTTTCAAAAGCAGGAGTACCACCTTCTGTGAGAAGGTACAGCTAAGTACAAATTAAAACATGTCTTAAGTGGGAGTAGATCAAGATATGAAAGGCAGGCTTAAAGCTGAGGCACAGCAACATTCCTGGTGGGATGGCAAGCCCAGGCTCTGCAGGCATTAACCGTGAGATGTAACAGAACCCACTCTTCAGCCAATGCATTATTAAGGCTATCGGAAAGCAGGCGGTGTGTTCTGAGCTGAATTACACAGCATCAGGCCTCAGCGCACCCATGAAAGCTAGATTATTCTTGGGGAGATTTTATTTGTATGACTTCTGTCATCTCATTTTACAGCTCTGTCAAATCCAGATGCTCTCCAGACCGCACAGACTGCCAGAGAGGGATGACTAGTTCGGACACTTGCATTAATAAGTCTGCTGTGCTCTACAAGTCTTTTTCTTGCTTCTCATCACAGCTGTGCCCTAGATAACCAGCTCTGGAGACAGGACCACACAGGTATCAGAATTGGGCAAAACAAATCATGAAAATGATCCAGGAAAGGCAGGATGGGGTTTTCCTCACTGAACATGGAATGTCTGCCATGTCGGTCCCCAGATCTCGCCAAGTCACCTCAGGTTTCTCTGATGCCCAGTTGTGTTTGCAGCACGGTCTGACCAAACACCTGCACGTGGTGCCTGCCCCAGGAGCTGGCTCTGATGGGGACACAGCCCTGCAGACCTCAGCCTGCACTCAGCCTGAGCCCACCACGAGCTGCTGGTGGCCCACTCCGAACTACAGCAGATTCCTCACAGCGCAGGAAAGCTGCTTCTGAACTGATGTGTATAAATGCACACCCCAGTTATAAATGTTAAATGTGGAATTGCTAGAATTAGATTGCCTTCTATTCTAATACAGCAGATGCATAATCAATGAAAAATTGTTTTTGTAAAAGCTCTCCCCAGATTAATACACGACATACGGGCTACTGGTAAAACCGCAGAACACCTGGGTGACAGGATAAGCCAGACTCTGCAGTTATACTGTCTGAAATCATGGGGTAAGAAATTAAAACTCTGAAAACACACTGTAACACAGACTCAGAATTACCACCATAAAGGAAACCTTAACTTTGGTCTCCCCTGAGCAAAGTGCCTAACTAACTTCTCCCCTTTCTCTTTTTGTTAAAATATGCAAAATATATTTAGAACTTTCAGGGCAGCACTAAGTGTATGAAATTAATTCCTTTGCTTAGCAGTAACCACAGAGGCCTGTAAGACATCTCAAATGGCTTAAAATATGAGAAAATTAAGTGAGTGAGTTCCAGGCTGGTACAAAAGACAAAATACATTTTTGTTTTGCTTTCAATCTGAAACTATGGCCTGGAATTGACCTGTGGATAAGAGCTGCATGTGTGTAAAGTCAAGGTAAGGTCAGCACTCCAGGTTACACACACAGCCCAGAAACACAGTGCATTGCAACGACAGCAAGTGTCAGAGCAAGAAAGTAGATTCAGCAAATCAGCAGCTGTTAAAAATGACAATAATCCTATTTTAATATGGTCCAAGGTTTGGGCTGTAAGCTGGCAAAAAGGCAGCACGACTCCTTCCGTGTTTAAAAAAACCACTGAACATGGATATCCTGTTAAAATTCTATCAGTGGTTGACACCAGATGTCATGACTAGCTTGTGGAAGTCTAATTTACTTAAGTTTAGGTACTGCCAGTCTCAGAAAAACACCAAGCACATGCTGAACACTCCAGTCCTCTGCAGCCAAGGCTCCAGAACTCACCTGTGGTTTGATCCACAAGCACACGTGAGTTGATGATGCGCCCAAAACGGGAGAACATATCTTCTACATCCTTCTGTGTCATTGACCGGGGCAGGCCACTGATATATAAATTAGCATCCTTGATAACTTCAGAACTTGGGCGGGCATAGGAAACCTTTAAAAGAAATAAAAATATATGTTCAGGGTATTAACAGGGAAGATCAATTTATTGTCATGAGCCAATTTAACTTACTCTCCTATTACCACCACATGCATTTTTATTCGAGTTCAAAAAAATGGAACCAGGAGAGAGTAGGGGAAAATCAATCAAACAATAGCAGAAAGGGCACATAACTCCATTCATTTTGGGCTTACCCAAGAGATAACAACTACATTAGCACTGCTGTAAGGAGACAGCAGCAGACCAATACCAATGCTCCCAGCAAACACTTTTGCCACATGAAGAATCTTGAGTTCTGACTCGGCCACTGGACCTGTCACAGCTCACATCAGGAACTTGTCCTGCCAGTATATTTTCTAAAGATTCATAAAAAGATGGCATGAGTAGAGTGCAGTTTTCTGTCCTAATTTCTGCTACTGGAGAAAGCTGCATAGATCACCTAAGCAGGAGTGAATCCTACATGTAGAGCACAGGCCGTTGCTTTGGATAAGGAAAGGAGTGCATGCGTATTAACAAGATTTACGATAAACACTATGAAGCATCCAAGATGTGCACGAGTTAAAAAGCCTGGCAACTATCTATGATGGTCCCTCTACTGCTGTAAAAATGGTGGGAATATAAAGAAAGGCAATCTTCAAATACTAAGCCGTTTGAAAACACTTCACTACTCTCCTCCCAGATTCACGCTTGCTGCAGCTGGGGGCACACAAATCTCAGCATCAGAATGAAGTTTATTACAATGCCATTTTCACAGAAGACTGAAGAGCTCCTACCTTGATAGTTTTTGACTGAAGTCTGAGGCCATTCAGTGTGTTTATTGCTCTTTCAGCATCTTTTGCAGTTACGTAGTTCACGAAGCCGTAGCCTAAGCTGTGTCCTAAAGGGAAGAACGTTTTTCAAAATTAATCCTAACAAAAGAATGATATCACTACTAAAATGAAAGGAAACGCAAACAAGAAGTGAACCCAACATACATAATCCACATAGCAAGTATTTCAGTAAGCCAAGGAGGTTTCCCAAGGCTGGCACACATCATGAGTAACTCGGAGGCCTTTTATTTCCACTCTGGACATCCTTCTGCTTTCACAGGCAGCAGGCATTGGACAGAGCACCCATGAACAGCAACAAATTTAAGACTAAAACACCAACCCTGATCAGTCTTGCAAACTTCATGGGTGTGGGACAAAGGCAATCACTTAACCAGGTTCATCAGTACAAACTCTTGTGGATAGAGAGCAGAAAGTGAGAAAATGTCAACAGGACAACCGTCAGGTAAGAAATGAAGAGCCTCGTGATTTCTTTGGCTATTCCAACCTCCACCCCTGGGGACAAGACGGAAAAAGACGTTTCCAATCCTTCATTAATACAGCTAACAAGCAGCAAATTTCCCAAACACAGCATCATAGTGAAGAGTGAAAAATTCTCTTTAAGGCAGACAGTTCACGTACTGTCACTTTATTTAGTTTACTCTTAACTCTTACAGAAAGAATTTGATATTAATAATAAAAAAACTTAAAATATTTAAGGAAAAGGATATTTATTTGGATACTTGCTTGTTCTGCTTCTATCAATTATAACATTACATACTAAGATCATTTTGGGTTGCAATTTACCAACAATTACAGACTCTTATCAATGTCGGCCTAAAAATAACTAAAATACTTTCAAGACTGTCTCAGAGCAATGAAACGACTGCAGTTCAACCCAAGACATGCCTCTTTCAGCCAATTTCTCCTTGTCTCTGTCAAATCTGTGGGATTTTCTAAAGAAAATTGTAAGGATGCATAGGAAAATGTGCTAGTTTTCCTCTAACAATATACTGCTTTTAAATCATTAAGTTCCACTGTTAGGCTTAAAGGCACTAGAAGACAAAGCTAATCGTTATGGTAGAGGATTCTGTGGTGAAATAGCCCTTTTTGAATCACACTGCTTGGCTCTGCAATGGTCTTAGCTGACAAGGAAGTTTCCTTAGGCTTTCCAGACATTCCAGAACACCAAATACAGATGCAGGTGTCAAATCATAATATCCTAGCACAAAGTCAGAGGAAATGAAGAAAAGGGCTGCAAGAGAACTGCAGATTAACTTCAGATACTGAAAAAAGAATGTCCAGTCTCCTGAGACATCGAGATTGCAAGTATAAAATCCACAAGGGAATGGAAGGAAACCCCAAACAACCCTTAGGGTTTTCATGCCAACAGACTGACTGCAGAACTGCACCAGCTCCTGGCACGGCCTCTGCCTTTGGCTGCTTCTTTGTGAAACCTAATCCAGCAGTAACTCAGCTGAATCCAGCCAATGTCAGAGCCCGTTGTCTAATACACCCTTTGTATAAACAGCCACAGGTAATTTCTGCTGTCTGCTGAAACTCTTGGAGAAGCCAGATCCCCTGTGTTCAACTCTCACACAGAAACAACATCCTGTTCCCTTAGAGACCTGGTTTTAAACTAGCTCAAATCAGCCTCTCATGACACCAGACACAGCATACAACTAATGGCAGCCAAGTAGGATTTAACTACTCCATCCTTTAGAGACCTACAGATAACATCAGCAAAATTCTGATCAGTGTTTCTTACATGTAGCCACAGCATGATTTTTGTGATTTCTTTACTATATTAATTTTGTTTTATTAGTCAAAGACGATCAATCATTTAGATCAAAAATGATGGTTCACACCCGCTTACCTCTGATTAAGAAATGAGTAATTGAACAATTAGAAAAACGTTTAGCACCTGGACCCTACCTTATTTCCCCAGACTAAGAAAACAAAACTAAGTTTAAGAGGGAAAAAATACCAGGTGGACAGCTGGCAATGACTTTTCCCTCTTGCAAGGACAGGAAGGATCCAACGTCCCCCAAAGGTCCAGCCCTGCTCTGAAGGCTCACAGCAACAGCTGCTTTATGGATATTTTCAGTCTGTCCCAAAAGTCACAAAAACATGAATATTCATGCTAACTACCAAACAGAACCAGGTCCTAATAAAACTTACGGAAATGGGCCCTTAAAAGTCAGGGAAATACACTCCAAACAAGACTAATCCCTCCAAGTGTGACCCACAGTGAGCCCTGGCAGTCAGGACTGTCAGTTCCTGGATGGATGCTGCACTGGGGAGGACTGGGGGACTATTCTCCTGACAGGTGAAGAAGAGCAGGATTCCACTCATATAAATTTATTATGCTGTTATCAGTACATTGAGTATCCTTCCCTAGTCCCTTGCAACAAGTTTCCAGAGAACACAGCAGGCATAGAACTGCAGATCATGGAATGGTTTGGGTTTGGAAGGACCTCAGACACAATTTCATTCCACTCCCTGCCGAGGACAGGGACACCTTCCACTATCCCAAGCTGCCCCAAGCCCCGTCCAACCTGGCCTGAAACACTTCCAAAGATGGGGCAGCCACAGCTGCTCTGGGCACCCTGTACCAGGGCTTCACCACCCTCACAGACAAGAATTCCTTCCCAATATCCCATCTAGCCCTGCCCTCTGGCAGTGGAAGCCATTCCCTGTGTCCTGTCCCTCCATCCCTTGTCCCCAGTCCCTCTCCAGCTCTCCTGGAGCCCCTTCAGGCCCTGCAAGGGGCTCTGAGGTCTCCCTGGATCCTTCTCCTCTCCAGGTGAACACCCCCAGCTCTCTTGGCCTGGTTCCAGAGCAGAGGGGCTCTAGCCTTCAGGTCATCTCCATGGCCTTCCCTGGAGTCATTCCAGCAGGTCCGTGTCTTTCTTGTGCTGGGGTCCCCAGGGCCGGGGGCAGCTCTGCAAATGGGGTCTCCCCAGAGTGGAGCAGAGGGACAGAATCCCCCCCTCCCCTGCTGCCCACACTCCTTTGTTTCCTTCCAAAGCATCACATAGGTTATCTGTTCATGCACCAACTGAGATCAGTGACAAGGAATTTCAAGTTACTTATACAGAGGATAAAACCAAACCTAAATAAGAGCACTCATGGACACCCAGGAGTAAAAGGCACCATGTGACCTGGGTCCAGTGCTTGGAACCAGAAACTGTGCCCTAACACACACACAAGTCCACATTAGAAGCAGTCCTGAATTTTGTCCCAGGTACTCTAACTGAAAGCACATTCTACAGCCTCCAGCCAAGGCTCTCCCTTTACAAACTCAGGTGTACATATTCTGTGTCCACTTGTTCCTGTACAAGTCCTATCCTGGACCTTGCACACGTTTCTCCTTCCAAGTGTCTGCCTCCAAAGCACCCCCACACAGTGACTGTATCCTTTTGGCCTTCCTCACTCTTTTTCTCAGAGCAAAATTCTGCATCTTTTTCACTTCCAGTTTTATACAGGTTCCTCAATGACTATTCCTTATCCAACAGTTTGAACGTCCTGGGAAATGAGGGGGCAAGGACGTAATGGGGTTTACAACACAGATTAAAAAAAGGCAGCTCTGAAAGTGGCAGGATCACAAAGGTTCATTCTCATATTCCCTCTAGGTATTTCACAATAAGTTTGTACTGAACCCCAATATTACAGTTCTATTAACTTTTACCTGACAATAGGTAAGAAACTATCGATTATCTGTATTTCTCTACAATAACCTAGAATGCAGACCATCCCTCTTAGTCTGTACTTACCACCTTTAAACTACATTAGTATAACGTGACCTTACAGTCCTTAAGTGCTGGAAAAACCCAACCCATGTAAAATTGACAGCATCATCTTTATTAACTTATATATTAACTTATCTTGCTCTAAAATACCCAACAGCCTGAGCCATCTCCTCCCACTCAGCACCCAGTGTTCATCTCTACACAGGCTGGGCCAACACACAACAGTCCTGTCACTGCAGGAAACATTTCCACCTCATGGATGCCTGCACAGGAATGCTCTTTGCTTCGTAATTTTACTCCAAAACAGTACAGTCTACCTATCTGCTAGGGATGCTAGGAAATATATAAGGAACTGGCATTTACACAGCATTATGACTGCTGTCAAGTGTTTACCCCAGGCAAGGAGAGAAGTTTTTTTGCTTTCTCCTGATGTTCTCAGCCTGCTATAGAAAACTGCAGCGCAAAGGAAATTGGTGTTGTAACAGTTTTCAAAACATTTTAGTGGATAGGAATTAAAAAACATTTTTTAAAGTTTTCATATACATAAATAGAAATTTACTTGAGACAAAGATAAAAAAGAGCAACAAGTAGGTCCTTATCTGGGTGAATAATTAACAAAGTAACTATAAAAGCTAGTTTTAAGCAAAATACTACAGTCCTTCAGCAGAAAGAATCAAGTTTTGTTTCCATGATAAAAGGCCCTTTCAGAAGAGAGGGCACTTGTTTTCTTTCCGTGCATCACTTGGGTTTCTGTCCATGTCCCTGCTTCCTTTCCCAGCTCCCGAGACACACGGCTTCAGTCACCAGCTCCTTCCTTATTCCCAGCCCAGTGCTGACAGCTCCAGCTTCGCTGCGGAGTCTGACACACACCAGAGCACTTCACTGAGAGCAGCTAACTCAGATCCTCCCCATCCTGTCCGTCATAAGAAACCCCAAAATCAAACCTGGCTCCTGTTATGTCAGTGCACCTCAGCATGATGGCAACTTAGTTTAGAACTTGTCTTCTGAACTGGGAATCAGTTTTTGGAGGACGTGAGCTGGGTTTGAGTTTTTTGTTTGGCTTTACAAACTATGCTGTGAGTGATAACCAGAGAGCCTAAACACGTGTGAATGCATTGAGAAGTACCATGTAAAATACCAGGCATCAGCAGAATTCAAAGCAGTGGCTATAGTTTCTGAGGATAAGAACAGATTAAAGTGCTCAGACGTGCCCTGTATGGGCTTCTTTAGCACAGTTACACTGTTGTACAGTCAGGGCTACACAATCACATCAGGCCGGAGAAAAACACAACCATCCAGCATCAAACTTCCCGAAAAGTGTTATGACAATGGCGAAGTGCAGCAAGGTAGGACTGACAGGGCAGGTGATCAAGAGACTGCACCCGAACTCGCGAGTGAGTCACAGCACACATACAGCATCCTCTGTTCCCTACCAGCCAGGAAAACACGCAGATGTGTGAGCAGAGCAGCCTGGCTGAGCAGGGAGCCGTGGCAGAGCTCCAAGGGAAACAGAAAGCACAGGAGATAGAAGTGACAGCTACAAAAGGAGGAATTTGGAAACACTGTCCACTGTGTCTGAGGAACGGCAGAGCTCAAATGCAGTTCAGACTTGAAAAGAATGGAAAGAAACAAAAGAATAATATCAAGAGTAACAAGAAAATGTTCTATTGCTCTCCCAGCAGCAAAAGGCTGGACGTATGGGAGCAGATTTAACATGTGATCTGAGCAGAGGGGCACAGGATGCTTTCTGTGCCTCACTTCACCGGCAGAGTCTAACAGGCCTCTGCACTTTGGAAGGAGCTCCCAGAGAAAGGCCAGTGGATGAAGACTGAGCCAGGGACTGACTGCTTGAGTGAACTGGTCCCAGTCAAATCCATGTGGGGATGAAATGGGCTCCTTGTAAGGGTGATGAGGCACCAGGCTCATGTCCCTGCCGAAACTGTTTCATCTTTGAATGATCAGGAAATTGGAAGAAGGAAAGTAGGCACCACATCCATCTTCAAAAGGAGACAAAAACACACACACACCCCCAAACCCCCTCACACACACTCTACCTGTATGCCTGGAACTAGTGCAGTTTGCAGGGATCTCTACGGGGACCTGCAGTTTACCTCGTGATCCATGTCGGAAGTGATGGGAGTGTGCTCTCACCAAGACTGGAGAGATCACCAGGTTGGGAGGAACCTGTCACCGACTGAAGGGTCAGGCTGCCACAGGGGACAGGCCAACGGGCACCTCATGGAATGCAGCAAGGACAGGCGCAGAGCCCTGATGGTGGGGAGGAAGGCACCTTGGCAACAACAGACTGGACACGTACTGGCTGGAGACTGTTCTATGGAAAATGAGCTGGGAATCAGGGTATGGAGCAGGAGCCAGCAGTGCCCCAAGAGAGAAGGGTAACAGCATCCTGTACAGCCGGAAGGAAGGAGATCAACCTCCATTACTCAACACTCACTGGATCACACCTTGAATACTGCATCCAATTTTTAACATCCCCCAACACAGGAAAGACATTGATAAACTGGATTGAGCACAGGAAAAGACCACCAAGATGCTCAGGGGACTGGAGCATGTGAAGTTTCCCCACAGGACAGAGCCTGAGGGACTCGGTCTGACCTCACGGCTGAGTCTGCTCTGAGCAGGAAGCTGGACTAGTGTCCCTTGGAACTGCCCCATCCTATGATCCCCAAGGACAGAACAAGGAACTCAACACTACACCAGCCTCAGGTTCTTTCAGTTCCACAGCACGAGGTCTTTTTCTACTGATGGCCTGGATGCACCCTTCATCTAAGGAGGGATGGAACAGAACTAAATACTAATGAAAGGTTTAGCAAAAGTAAAGAATCCCACGTTTCTTCTGCCTATTGGGATTTTCTCCCATTCATGGAACTATTTCTAAATTTTGAGGTTTTTTCCAGTGTAGTCCTTAAATCTAAGCCTGGAACTACCAAAACTGCTACTCAGCTTGAAACAAGACTCTGCCAGTGTTCAGTGGACTAGTTATTCTACCACACTATTTGGAAGCACACCTTCCCTCAGTCTATTTTTGTGTGAAAACTCATTTCCATAGGTTTCCACAAGACTTCAGTCTTTTTTTGTCTGCTGGTCTAGAGAGATGTACTGGTTTGAAAGCAAAGCCAGTGAGAAACTACAAGTCAGAAATACAATTTAATAGGAAAAACTAAAATAAATGCAATAGTACAAAAAGGAACCACTGACAGAGTCAGGATACAGCCTGACACCCTGTCAGTCAGGGTGTTGGTAGCAGTCCAATAAAACGGTGGCTGCAGTCCGCCAGAATTCTGTTGAAGATGGTTCTGTTGAAGCAGTGATCCTGTAGAAAAGGTCTGGCCTTCACCTGAAGGTCCAGTGGTAGCTCTTGTCCTCTGGGAATCCAGTAGGTAAGGGCTGCTTCTGGTGTTCGAAGTCTTAGCTTATATCCAGGATGGGATGCTTGGTTCCTCCCTCTGGGCAGAGCATCTCACAATGGGAGGATGTAATTTTGTCAGCCATGTGGTGAGACTAGATGGCCCATTAACAGGAGATATCCCCCCTAGAGGGAGAATGGGTCATGGGAGAGATAAGGAACGCTGCCCCACCTGGTTTCGACAGCTGGCCCATTAACAGAAGATAGTCCAGAGAGAGGAGGCAGGGGACACAGCCCCACCTAGTTTTAACAGCTCCTGAAGATGATAATAGAATACACTGCAACCCAGGACAGGAGATGATGCTGGTTTCTAGGTCCTCCTGATATCCTTCAGCCAAACATTAAATCTGCTCCACATGATAATTTTAATCACTTTTTCATTGTAATGTTCTTTAATGCCAGCTTCAGAACCTGACACATTCTACAGGTGCTGCTTGGTTTGACTCTAGAGACAAGCACTTGCTATTTGTTACATCCTTGGCAGGTTTTGTTTTCATACTGCAAGGTGTCCTTACTACAAAAAGAATGCAGCTTCAAGGATTTCTGTCAAAAGACATTTCTGGATGGGAACAAACATCTGAAGTATTTAATCGCCAATTTTCAAAACTAACAGTTGAAGGGGGCATGACTTTCCATTCCATGTCTGTGTTGATCAAATTCCATCATCGCAACAGACAGTAATAAGCAGAGTAACTTCTAGCATATAATTCATAGTATGTTTTTAAAAATACAGGAAATTATGGAATCATGGAATGGTTTGGGTTGGGAGGGACCTTAGAGACCATCTCATTCAACCTCGTGCGCTGCACAGACACATCTTCCACTATACCAGGTTGCCCCAAGCCCATTCCTACCTGGCCTTGGACACTGCCAGGGATCCAGGGGCAGCCACAGCTGCTCTGGGCACCCTGTGCCAGGGCCTCACCATCCCCTCAGGGAACAACTCATTCCCAATATCCCATCTAACCCTGCCCTCTGGCAGTGGAAGCCATTCCCCCTTGTCCTGGCACTCGATTCCTTGTCCCAAGTCCCTCTCCTGGAGCCCCTTCAGGCCCTGCAAGGGGCTCTGAGCTCTCCCTGGAGCCTTCTCTTCTCCAGGTGAGCACCCCCAGCTCTCCCAGCCTGGCTCCAGAGCAGAGGGGCTCCAGCCTTGCAATCAATCCTTCATTAATGGTATAGATGATGCATCTCAGCTACTCTGAAAACATATGTAAGCTAAAAACCATCGTTTGAACCAAAACTTTTCTCCTATCCAGTGCCCTAGCCCACAGTTCAGTGATGTCTTCTCACCCACCCCACCAGTGACAATGAGCAGCTGCTGTGTCTCTGACAAAACCATTTCTGCTGTGGTGACCACAGAGAGTTCCAGAAAACACATTACTGGAGACAGAACTGAGTACAGGAGCTTCAGTGCAGATACTGAAGCAGTTAATCGTAAACTTCACTTTTACTTTGCCTGCCAAAAATATTCTGCCATCTCCTATGCAGATCTTGGGAAATGGAAGCAAGTATTCTTTCGTTTACCCGAAGAATTTGTTGAAGCAACAATTAACCATTCTGAAATACTTTCATCTGCCTCATCTCCAGTTAAGTCATAAATGCTGCCCAAAACTATCATTAGTCACTGAAACACCAAGAGAGCACCAGAAACCCCACACAGTCCTGTCTGTGTCAGGCTGGGGGCAAAGCTCAGCATAGCCAAATAGCCCGGGGCTGGGCCTGCCCCAGAGGGAGCCCGGGCGGTGACCCTCCCCCAGAGGGACCCCGGGGCTGGGCCTGCCCCAGAGGGAGCCCGGGCGGTGACCCTCCCCCAGAGGGACCCCGGGGCTGGGCCTGCCCCAGAGGGAGCCCGGGCGGTGACCCTCCCCCAGAGGGACCCCGGGGCTGGGCCTGCCCCAGAGGGAGCCCGGGCGGTGACCCTCCCCCAGAGGGACCCCGGGGCTGGGCCTGCCCCAGAGGGAGCCCGGGCGGTGACCCTCCCCCAGAGGGACCCCGGGGCTGGGCCTGCCCCAGAGGGAGCCCGGGCGGTGACCCTCCCCCAGAGGGACCCCGGGGCTGGGCCTGCCCCAGAGGGAGCCCGGGCGGTGACCCTCCCCCAGAGGGACCCCGGGGCTGGGCCTGCCCCAGAGGGAGCCCGGGCGGTGACCCTCCCCCAGAGGGACCCCGGGGCTGGGCCTGCCCCAGAGGGAGCCCGGGCGGTGACCCTCCCCCAGAGGGACCCCGGGGCTGGGCCTGCCCCAGAGGGAGCCCGGGGCTGAGCCTGCCCCAGAGGGAGCTCGGGGCTGTGCCTATCCCAGAGGGAGCCCGGGGCTGTGCCTGCCCCAGAGGGAGCCCGGGGCTGTGCCTGCCCCAGAGGGAGCCCGGGGCTGAGCCTGCCCCAGAGGGAGCCCGGGGCTGAGCCTGCCCCAGAGGGAGCCCGGGGCTGAGCCTGCCCCAGAGGGAGCCCGGGGCTGAGCCTGCCCCAGAGGGAGCCCTGGGAAGCACTGTGCTGCTGTAGGGCTGGGTCAGTCAGACCAACACTACACTGGCAATTACTGCACCGTGCTCCACCTACACAGAGTACAAAGCTGTAAGTTTAGGTTTATATTTAAGCATTTCCACGAGGTTTCACCCTTTATGGTCAGTTCGTGGAGCAGCTCAGGATCTTCCTTCTACGGGGCCTGAACCCAGCTTTGTTGCAGTTCCTGTGACTAAGACCCAGACTGCTCACTGAGCCAATTCCCGCTTCTGCCAGACTTCAAACCAGAACATCTTACTGAACAGACACTTGATGGCAACAAAGGAACTAGCAAGGAAACAAAGAAAATATCTAGCTATACTGATAACAATTTTCCAGTCCAGAATGTGTCCCCACCGTTTCCTCTGGCTTTAGGACACAACTCTCCTTCTGTTCACGGCCAAACCATGAAGAGTCTCATTTATAGAAGTTTAAGGGCAAAAGCACATTTAGCTGGTTTGGTGGAAAGCCTGACCTTCAAACAACTCAACAAAACATTGCAAATTACAAATAAAGTGGCCTCTCCTTCTTATGCAAAATCAGTGGTATTTGCCTTGAAACAAATATGAATACAAGCAACTCAAACAGATGCCTCTTTGGGAAAAAGGCAAAAGCTACAAAGCTAACTTGACAAAAGTCTGCTGTCAACCTTGGCTCAGCGAGCTCACAGGGATCTCATCATTTCCACAATATTGCAAAAATTCAACCATAACAGTAACAGCTTTAAATCCTAAAAACAAAAGGGTGGGGTTTTTTTAGTAATTAATCTCATTTCACAAAGCCTCTCTGCATAATTATCATTTCTATATGTTCTTTTTATTTTTTCCTTTCTCTCAGTTCCAGGACATTTCTCTATTGAGATTTAATTTCATTTGCTCCAGGGCTCCTTTTCCAGATGAACTGCCAGCATCTGAGATTCTGTGAAGTGAAAAGGATTTGTAAAGTGAACACAGAAAACACCAGGCCCAAAATTGTGCAGAAATACCACGGGCTGTTTTTTTGGAGGGAGTCTGGGAGGCCTGCCCACTAACTGCAAGATCTCATTTCTTTAAACAGGACAGAATTTGTTCACTTGTTGTTGGAACAAAAATCTGACCATTCAAGATGCTGAGGGCTCAAAAATTCACTTCTTCCATCTCTTGAGGAAGAAATTTCAACTTTCAAATGATGACACTTCTTTAGCTGCAAACATTACAGTACAAAATCTCAGCGAGTGCTCAGTCACCTCAATCACAGGCTGAGCTGACCCCAACTTTTACTCTGCAGAAACGCAACTGCTCCACTGGAAGAGAATGAAAGTATTGTAAGATGTGGAACAGTAACTCCCACTAAAAACATGCTGAGAAATACTAGAACACAACCAAAGATGTTGCTACATGGCTCGTTTGTATGGCTTGATGAGGGAAAAGCAAAGGAAGCAGAGCCATGGAATGCTCTGTACAGTTCTCTTGGCCTTTTTGACTTTTGTACTGTAAGGAGGGATATATTTAACCCTCTCAGTGTATCCAGACAGAGTGGAAGGATATCCACGATCCCAAAACAGCAGGGAGTCACTGCCTGTTGTGCCAGCCCTGCCTCAAGGCTTTCGGAGAACACTCTCAGGGTCCCTCTGAGTGGCGGCACCCCAGCTGGTGACCAGCCGCTGCTCCCGGTCTGGCATCACTGTGCACACACCGAGGGTGCAATTGGAACCATCAGACCAACACTTCTAACAGATTTGGCCCTGATGTCAAACCTTTGGGCAATTCACCAGTGACTCCCCTCCAGCTGCACCTTATGCTGATGATGCCCAAACTCAATGCCTGGTTTTCAATACACCCACAGGCCCTTCACCTGGTGACATGGTTCCTCCTCACCGGCAGCACTAAGAACACATCTGCCCAGCCTGAGTGAGAGGTCTCAGGCACGTCCTGCACAGCTCCACCAACCTTTTCAGTCAAGGCAGCTTTTCCTTGGCCAAGGCCTCTGCTGTTCCAGGAGTGGGTGCTGCCACGACTGCTGGAGACCACAGCACGTCGCCACCAGCCCTGAGTGTGCCTGGGCTGAACACTGCAGACCGCCAGGTCCTTCCCTACTCTGCCTGCTCACAGTGCTCTTGGAGCTCTGCTCTAGGCCAGACTGGCACATAGGCCTGGCCTAAACAACAGCTAAAAAACTGCTTGACCCTCCCTAAGCAAGAGCCAACCATAACAAAAACGCCAACCTCCTTTTGATCAAAGCTCGGAGCAACCTGCTCTAAGTCCAGGTGTCCTGCAGCCATCCCATCCTGACAGCAGCCAGCACTCTGGGTCATAAGAGAGGTACCAGAAATCCACTGACAACCCCATATAGGCCCCAAATATTGAGAAGCAGCACCTAAGAACTGCTGCTGCAGCTGTTGCTTCTACTGGCTGTGCTCTGATCCCTCTGAAAGAACCCAAGCAACCTTTAGGGCTAGAAAAATGAGGAAGGGTCTGAGGAGCGGCTGAGGGCACTTGGCTCGTTCAGCTGGAGCAGAGGAGACGCAGGGGAGGCTCCTCGGGGGCTGCAGCTCCTCCCGAGGGGAGGCGGGGGGGCAGGGGCTGAGCTCTGCTCTGGGACAGGGACAGGAGCCCAGGAACGGCTGGAGCTGTGTCAGGGCGTGGGATGGATCTCAGGGAAAGGTTCTTCCCCCCGAGGGTGCTGGGCACTGCCCAGGCTCCCCAGGGAATGGTCCCGGCCCCAAGGCTGCCAGAGCTCCAGGAGCGTTTGGACAGCGCTGCCAGGGCTGCACAGGGTGGGATTGTTGGGGTGTCTGTGCAGGGACAGGGGCTGGACTGATGATCCTTTTGGGTCCCTTCCAACTCAGGATATTCCATGATTCTCTGATTTAGGTTAACTGTATTCCTATACCCTTGCTAGAACTCAGTTACTACCTCCGAGGAAGTTTATGTGGCCACCTTTATGACAAAGGGAATAAAGTGGAGCTGTCAAAGCTGGTGTTCACATATTCAGTATTTGGGCAATTTGTCTGCAAACCATTTGCACTTCCCATTAAGTTAACCATTGCCACAAGGCATACTTGAATGCACATTTAAAGAATCACACACCACCAAATATGATTAAAGAGCTAGAAAAAAAAATCCAGAGGTAATGGTGCATTCCTATTCCACAGTTAACAGCAAAACTGCATAAACAATTTCATGGGTGTTTTGCATGCAAAAGGAAACTATTTCAACCAAAGAGAATATTTAAGAATTTTCCACAAACAAGAACACTTCAGAATTCCGTTTCTAGACCGAGTTCACTGCACTGGCAAAACGAGTAGTTGCCCTGTCACGTGAACTTGAGCTACTCACCACCCTGCAGCACTTGATAGCTGGGCAGTAAAATCCTCCTCCTCTTTCTGCTTGAAAAGCTTACATGGACAAGGACATTCATTCCTTTTTTAGCTGCATAATTTCTGAGAGTGAGTCTTCCAGAGAAGACATCATGAGAAGAAAAAGGCAGATAAAGTGTAAAGCTTTATGTCCATTCCTGAGGAATTGCAACGATCTGAATGTGACTTCTTTTGGTCCTGTAAGCAAATGCCCCAGGCACACCTGCAGAGTGAGCTGAGCCATCATGACAGCAACATTCGAGATGGACCCCAGATTCCTGCATACAACCTCAACAAGTCACCCCAAAATGTCTTTTCTTCTCCACACTTTTCAGCAGCAGTGGAGAGATCTCTTTGCCCCGACAGCTGCTGATCACAGTTTGACCTCAGCGAGCTCCACCAGAACTCACACTGACACAAGCAAATGGGTGCAGAGGAAGCCCACGTCTCCCTCCCAGCCTTTGCACAGAGGGGGCCGTGCTTCAGGAGCTGACAGGTACAGACAGAGCCTTTGGAACAATGTGAAGATCATATCCTACACTTCTAGAGTAGAAAGTCATGAGAACCAGAGGGGAAACACTCCCTGCTCAGGCAGTACAGAAGGTGTGAGGGAAGGAACAGGAACCCTCAGGAAGTTGGATGCCTCCTTCACAAAATCCATCACAGTCAGAAGGAACCCTCACAGAGCAAGGTGTGCACAACAACCTGTCACCAGGGACTCAGGGAGGGGGTATGGTGTCAGGAGCAATAAACAGACCCCATAGAAGTCAGAGACCATAAACACACGGGGAAAAAGGTTCACAGAATCCTAGTGTAGAATCCCAGAATATTCTGAGTTGGACTAATGATCCTTGTGGGGCCCTTCCAACTCCTGGCCCTGCACAGACACCCCAACAATCCCACCCTGTGCATCCCTCAGAGCATTGTCCAAACGCTCCTGGAGCTCTGGCAGCCTTGGGGCCGGGACCATTCCCTGGGGAGCCTGGGCAGTGCCCAGCACCCCTGGGGGGAAGAACCTCTTCCTAATACCCAGGTTAAAGTCCCTCAACACAGCTTTGTGGTAGTTTTGCTGAATTCTTTTCCCTTGCACTCTGAAGACGGTTACATACAGTATCATAGGTGGGAGCACCCCACAGCTCATAAAATTATTCCAACAAGCAGGAATATTATTTTTAGTATTATCATGTGCTGCCATTGCACATGAGTTTGGCAGCTTTTTGTTTTTTAGTATTTCCACAAAAGCAGTTTAACTCAACCTTTCCAGAGCTTTAGGACAGTCAGGTTTGAAAGAACCAATACTTCAGCAGAGTAAGGGGAAGACAGAGAAACTAAAACACTCATGACAGACTAACTTTCAGCTTCAGCATTTGGTCCAGAAGGACTACCAGCCTGTGTACAACTGCATGGACAGCAGGCTAAAGATGACCAGGCTCTCTTGGAAAATTTAGAGCTTATGAGAGAAGCATCTGTGCTGTGCACAGTCAGATATCCCGACACAAGGAACCATCAGCATCTGTGCTGCAAGAAACTGAGGAAGCCCAGAGGGGCCCAGAGGCCTGAATTCCTGCATTAACAGGTACTGAAGGAGAAATGATTTTTAAAAACTCACCTGTTAGGAGTCCAGCCCAGCACACTGACTGGAAATCCAGACCCCAGAGCCTGGATGTGGCAGCAAAGTCAAACACCCCCATGCAAAATACAGCATAAGACAGATTTCTTCCATTGGATCACCTCTGGCACTAGGCAGTTGCTTCAAGGAAGAGGACATTTAACATCATACACATCCCTGGAGAGGGAATCAGTGCACAGCACAAGTCTGGCCCTGCTGCGTCTGCAGTCAATGCTGCAGGGCTACTGTCTGATCGGTTCAGGCCAACTGGACCGACCCCAGACTTCTTGCTCTCAGCCTCATGAGCCAGAACCACAGGAAGAGAGGATTTAATTGATGGAGTCAGGTTAATGGCTACTCACAGACCTCAGCAATCATCACGACAGGCCAGGAAATGCACCAGTGAAAAGTTACGTTGCAGGCTGGACACTGTGCCATACTATATTGGGAAGTGGGAATCAGCCTTCTAACATTTCCCTAGGGTTCAAAGCCCCAAGCTAAGGCTGGTGTTCGATTAAGATCTGACAGAAAGAACAGTGTCCAATGAATTCTATAATTCTCTTATGAAAATCCTGGATGTCCAAGACATACTTGCCATAAACACAAGTACAGTGAGCAGCACAGCAGCAATTCAGCATTTGCCTGCTGACCCCCAGTACTGATTCACTCATTACAAGTCAAGCAAAGCCATGTCTGAAGTGCTGAGGAATGCAATATACCAGCTGGGGAATGCGAAGCCCAGCATTCTATTTCTCCAGCATGTACAGGAGCCCTGCACCCTTCTAATGGCTCATCTACTGTGCACAAGCGTCTCTGTAGAGGTACTAAAAAAAAAAAAGAAAAAGAAGCTGTCACATCTCAAACAACAAACCAGACACACAGTCACACCTTTACCAATGGTTATAACCCATATGTTCACAAAGGCAAAAGCTCCTGGTAAGGAATGTGAACTAACACTATGGTTTGCTGCTACTTTCACCTTCCTGTAACACTCATCAGTACTGAGATAAAGGATAAGCAGTCTGGAGGCTTCAAAGAGTTTCTCTACATTTTATAACCACAGTCTAACACATGGAACACAGATTGTTCAATACTCTGTTGCATTTGAAGCAAAACTCAACAACATATGTAATGATCATAATAAAATACTTTGCTCAAACAAACCCAAACTTTGGCTTTCAAATCAATTCTTGAATCCCAGCAATCAGTTTCCAGACAGCTTATGCCAGTTCAGTAAGTCATGAAAAACTGCATTCCAGGCAGAAGTATTTTCTGCCCCACATTTCATTAACAGACAATAAATTGAGAAGAAATGTATGTATCATTCAATGTTTTACAAAAAGCAAGCATTATCAACTAAACGTTGATTTTAACTCTGCAAATAAAGGGAACTTCAAAGACAAAATACTCTGATTATTAAAACTTCATAAGGGCACCAAAAGCTATGACTTCATTGAAAAGAACTAAACTGATCCACAAAGTCTAATTCCAACAAAAGCAAAGGTTCTCTCCCTCCTGTCCAGGCCACTCAACCCAGTCTATCTCACATGCCAATAAATATGACTTATCTGACCAGAAACCAAAGTCAGGGAGCTGAACAGGTTTTTCTGCAGCTCCAGTTTCCTGCTGTCTGCCATGGGGTGAGAGAAATGAAAGTGGAGGCACAAGAAAAGTAGAACTCTGCCACAGGATTGTTCTGTTCAGGGACTGCCACACATCCACCTGTTTAACAGACAGTTTGAGAATAGAGACATAAAATGTGAACATCAAGGGGCAGAAACAAAAGCAAGAGGAAGAAAAAATGCTTAGAAGGAGCCAATTCTTTGGCACTGATATTCAAGAACTATCAGTAAGCATGGAGATGACTGGTAACTGCTCCTAATAGTGTTGCAAGCAAATGAAAAATTAGGTAGCAACAAAATTCAGTGGTGTGACCACAGCAGCCACACAGCATCCAGCACTTGCAACCACTTTAGACAAAATCCAGTGTTCTGTCCACAGGCACTCAAAGACTCTCTGCAACAATAAGAGCAATTTGACTTTTGATTCTTGAGGTTAAGAACAACTTTGAGCACACAAGTGTACATTTTGGACTTTAAACTACCCAGCACTGTCAAGTTCAAGTTAAAGTTAACCAGACTTTACCAGAGTGTTTGATGCTACAGGAAACACTGTGAAGCAGACTCTCAACTGCAGGCACTGAGGAGTCTCTTGCCTCTCACTGAAAATATCCTTTCCTCCCACGCAGGTGATTCTGTGCTTATTTTACAGTCTAAGGTGTGGGTCAGCTATGACTTGCTATCATTAAGCAAGGGGTCTTCTTCCTTGCAAAACCAGCCTTCAGAGTAAGTCTCAACTTCTAAGTGCCTCAAAGCACATGGCAACATCTGGGCTGAACACTCACCTACCAAAACATTCAAAGGAATCAGTGTTTATGCAACTATTTTATCATGACTGAACATATACATCCCTTAAGTACAGATTTAGACAGACAGACATCATGTGATGCTTCATCTGTAAGGTATCAGGAAAGCCAGAGACATGGAAATCAGAGAGGCTACTCAGAAGGGAAATTCTTAAGTTTTTAATTATTCAGTTCTCATGAGTATTCTCAAGCAACTAAAGCACTAAAGATGACGCACAAAGAGCTCTCATGCATTCCATCAGCTCCCATGCAGCTTTTACAGAGCGGGGAGCAGTCTCAAGCCGGTTCCATTACGGATTAGATAATGATCGGTACTGCTGGATTCTGAAATACAACACTGAGCATGTGCAGCAGAGAATGCCACAAGCACTGAGCTGCAGGCTGGCAACAAACACCAGTGCACAGCGAGTTAACAGTACTTTTTTTTTCCCCCTCCAGAAACAAGCAAGCGCTCTCACTGAATCTAAGATTCTGCAAATTCTGAACAAGAATAACCAAAACTTGTAAACGAAGTATTTTAACAGTGCAAGGATTAAAACCTCTTCAGAGAGCAGCTAAAAGTTCCTACAACTAAACAGATATGGCTCATGAAAGCAGTTGCTCTGTCAGCATTTGTTTTGCTTCAAGGAAACATTAAGTTTCACAAGTCAGAACAATTCATTCCTCTCATATTTTAAAGCTACTACTACCAATCCTATTTAAGGAACTTACAAGTTAAATTCCGCAACAGTGATAAGACCTACAGCCACTTCAGAACCTCAGCGCACCTTTATTTTACTGATCAAAATCAGAACAAAAGGTTTGTTTGTATATTCAGAGCTCTGCTGGAGTCAAAAACACTCAGACTGCAGGAAGAATAAATCAGCTGGGGTCTAGTCCAAACCAGTTTTAGACCTGTCTATTGGATGTTCAAATTTGGGAACTGTACTTCTTGGAATTCTTAGCCAGACACACAATAGTCATTAACTCAGCCCTAAGTATTCCATCCTCCCACTACCCAATTCTGGCATTACTGGAGTTCCAGGCAAACTTGTCAATAGTTTGATTACACACAAATATTTAATATTTCTGCATGAAGTTGTATTCAATCAAGTATTTGCTTGAGCAGTGTAACACAAGGTGACAATTTCTGAAATACTAAATCATACCTGCAACTTTGTCCCGAATAAGTTTTGCAGATTCCACTTCTCCGATGCTGCTGAACAGACTCCGTAATTCATCCTGCGTCATGTTCTGAGGGAGGTAGTTCACAATTAAATTTGTCCTACCAATATCATCCCTGCAATCTTCAGCCATGTGATCTTCATAACCATTGGACATTTTACAATGTATCTGCAAAGAGAAAAAATTCTCAGTGAGGTTTAGATCTTCACATTTCCAAAAACCAAGCTTCCTCCACCTAAAATAAATTTGAATGTTTATTTTAAAAAACTGAGAACAAGCCACTGCTTCAGCAATGCATTTTTTCAACTCACAAAACAAAACAGTATTTGTTGAAAATTCCAGAACAATTCATTCTTTCAAAAGCACAAATACAACATTTTACAGAACTATGTACCATTAAAGAGCTCCTCAGGATTTCTATTTTTTTACATTAATAAAAAGCATCAAGACAGATTTTGGAGACATTCCTGTAAAAACCAAAGTATTCCCAACAGCCAAGGTAAAAATCAGGTGCCTCATGTCCAGGTACTTGACCAGCCACAACCAAACTGCCACCTCAACCTGAATTCCAACCTTATGCCCAGAATTCTTTTAGACAAGGAGACGAGAAGCAGCAAGACCTGACCCAGTTCAGTGTTTCAGCTGGGGAATATTAATTTTCTGAATGTTTTCCCCTATAAACCTCGTCCATCCTGCACCTCAAGGCCTGTTACTGTTTCATGCTGCCTTACTGTGTGTATGAAACTGGTGAGTCTGTGCTGCACGCTGACTTGGGGGCACATTGAGTATATTGATAGAGCTTCTATTTTTGCAGCTTTTTAAAGAAAGCCTTGAGAAAACATCCAGAATTCCTATCACAGGAAGATACTCTCTGCCTCAGTCCACCATCAGGGATGGACTCCTCATGTTTTAATTGACCTACAACTAAAACTCACACCAGACTCAAGCTGCTCATGGCTTGCCAGAATCATAGTTTTTAAAGCACTTCAAGTACTTTGAAATAGTCAAAATCAGGATATCTGAACCCTGTTCCTGCAACAGGATCTACAGATCTGGATCTGCTAAAGGATAAGCCTTTCCAGGGACTGCACCACTACTGAGAGCCAGAAGTTCAATAATGGGAGAAATCAGAAACGGCAACCGGAAACTCTCAGTCTAGAAAGGGGATGCTCCCTGCATGAAGGGACTCCCAGGCCCGTCACCAGCAGCTGCTGTTAATGCATGTCTGACAGTGAAGGTCAAATTTTTAAACAAATACCTGAGTACATCATTATAGAATAAACCATGAGAAGACTTATGCTAATTTGAGATTTAACACAGTATGGATTTGAACTGAATCCTTATCTTTTCAATACGTGTTGAAGCATTAAGAGCTAGCAGCTCTTGCTCCCCTTCTCCCACAGATCAGGTTCTACCCCCATTTCTGTGTTTCAAGTGTCAACACGAGCCCGTCCCAGCGCCATGGGATAACCAATCTCTACTGTGAAAGCAATGGAAAACTACACAGGAGGGAAGCCCTTTCTGTCGTGTCAGCAGTTTTAATCTGCTTTCCTTGCAGCAAGATAAGCACCAGTTAATGCCACAGGATAGGAGAGCAGGGGGAGGCACTGCAAAGCTGGAAGCGGGGGAAGAGACTCCCCTCAGCAGACAATTTTTAAGCTCTCAGGTCATCTCAGTTGTACTGCAAATTCTGTCGTTATACACGTTCCCTCCCGGCTCTGTCAGAACTGGCTGAGCACAATCTCAGAGAAGTTTCCTGTTCTGGTAAACAACACTCAAACAGCTGAACTGTCTCTGGTCACTGTATCTAAGTTATAAAACCATGTAACACACATTTTCTAAATTATTTTAATAGAATGCAACTTTGCTTGCCTTTGCCCTCTACAAAATTCAAGCCCTACAAGCAGAACTCACCAATAAGTTGATGAGTCGGCAAGCTGATCTTTCTTTACTAAAGAGATAACAATCCATTTCTATCAGTAAATATTCCAGATTTGAGAACCAGGCCTAGACACTAATTTGCATCTATAACTTCATTAACTGACATTTGACAATCCACAATGACATAAATCCAACGACTGAATGCATTTATATTCCCAGTGGACAGGTCAACGATGGCAAGAAGGCCCAACGGCTCCATTTGGGAAGGCTGACTGAAAAGAGACTTGTAGTTTGCAACCTTTCCAAAACAGGCCTTCAATTCTATGTCCCAAAAAACTGAAATTTTAAGACTAGGTTCCACTGCACTGCAGTTCCTAAAATTACAATTTTTTTTTTTAATAACCAAAGGCGGCAGAAGCTTGTTTGAAAAGGCAGCAGCCACCTTCTTCCTTGGGTAAGATACCCTAAAATTTACAGTGCCAAGGGTGCGCAGAGCAGTAACGGGAACCATACGTTCTGCGCCCAAATCATCCGTTAATTCTGGAGGCGCTCGAATCCACGCAGCCCAACACTTCACCACCTGTGCCAGGCACCCTCAGCCAGGCCAGCACTCCCAGGACTGGACTGAAAAGCTCTCTAGGGAATTCTCCGCAGAAATGTTGCACTGACCATGACAATCACCTCACCCTCACACAAAATAGCACCAGATCCCACAGGTTTAATGGTTCTGGCAACAGACCAACCAAAGTTTTTTTCCCAATGACACTCTGTATCTCCATCCAGAATTCTAGGAATCACTGCTATTAATTATTTCACTGCAAAATGTTTGCTAAGAAGAAAGACCTGTATGGATCTGTGGAGATCATGTGAAACAAGAACACTGGCAGGAACTACTGTCTGTCTTCAACATCAGGCAGGAGGCTTTGTCTACCTTCACCTTGTTCACAGGACTAAAAAGGCACCAGACCACTACTGGGGTCACAAATTTGAATGTAGACAACTAAAGAAATGGTAACAGAATCCCAGAATGGTTGGGTTGGAAGGAACTTTACAGACTATTTCACCCCCTGCCATAGGCAGGGACACCTTCCACTATCCCAGGCTACTCCAAGCCCTGTCCAACCTGGCCTGAAACACTTCCAAAGATGGGGCAGCCACAGCTCCTCTGGGCACCCTGTACCAGGGCCTCCCCACCCTCACAGCCAACAATTCCTTCCCAATCTCCCATCCAGCCCTGCCCTCTGGCAGTGGAAGCCATTCCCTGTGTCCGGACCCTCCATCCCTTGTCCCAAGTCCCTCTCCACCTCTCCTGGAGCCCCTTCAGGCCCTGCAAGGGGCTCTGAGGTCTCCCTGGATCCTTCTCTTCTCCAGGTGAACACCTCCAGCTCTCCCAGCCTGGCTCCAGAGCAGAGGAGCTCCAGTCCTGGGAGCATCTCCGTGGCCTCCTCTGGTCTCACTCCAACAGGTCCATGTCCTTCTTGTGCTGGGGTCCCCAGAGATGGAGGCAGCTCTTCAGGTGGGATGGATGATGGATCAGGTAGTGCAGAACTTAAGATGGGAAATTCTTCC
Organism: Callaeas wilsoni; assembly: GCA_013398955.1. NCBI lineage: Eukaryota > Metazoa > Chordata > Aves > Passeriformes > Callaeidae > Callaeas > Callaeas wilsoni. The sequence goes on from VWPU01003088.1 coordinate 79,042, forward strand.
TGGATCAATGAGCTCTGTGGCACAGAGCTCGTGGCACCTTGACTGGAGCACTGAGAATGGCCACAGTGAGCACAGCATGGTCCTTAAACCACAGCAGACATGAGGCTGCTGACCCAGCTACTCATCCAAAATCTCCATCTTTTTTTGCAATGAAGTCCAAGTCAGCATCACCCCTGACACTCAGTACAGGAGGGGCTTCAGTGGACAGTGCCTGACAGAGTCCCTGAACTGGTGACATCTCCTTGTTGGTGTTGTCAATGTGATCGAACAGGAACCCTGAAACCAGTGATGCTGCAGAGTTTTGCCCATGAGCTGTTTCATCAACTCGCACTTCAGTCTCACAGGTTCATTTTTGAGCTCTGCCTGTGTATTTAAGAATCTCAATGGGGTGCTTCAAGTAGAACCTCAAGGCTATTAGAGCCCTTCTCCTGTTTCTCCAGCACATGGATATTTGTTGACATGCCTCCCCCTAGAGTCATGGCTGACTAAGAGGCAACAATTTTGTCCTATGACACTGCTCTGGCTCTCAGTACTGAAGCTGCCGAGCCATTTCTTGGGGACCACACCCAAAACAGAACAAAAAGGACACTACGACACTCAGGCAAGTGCCAAACCAATCCAGGAGACAGGTGCAAAGGTGCTGAGATGCCCAGGCCAGAACACATGTCAAAACCAATGCTACACACGTAGAAGGGCCTGAAGAGCCTCCATGAATTTAAACTGCTTCAGGAAAACAGTTTTCAAGAACTATCCAACACAGTGTTGTCATGTGAAAACTTGCTTTGCAGCCAGCTGTCATGTCAGGATTGAGAAGAAAAAGTTTAATCACAACAGAGAACACTGTCCAGAACACTGGGGGAAGAAAAAGCAACATACTTTCTTCTCTGAAATCACTGTAAGGAATGGAATAGGTTTTACCTGAGTAGCCACACCAGCAGAAAACCCTCCCCTAGGTCTACCTGTCTCCCAAGAAAAAGAAAAGTTTCCTAGCACTCCACAGCCAGAACACATCTCTCTCAATTGCTTCATCCAGACCTATCTACATCACAGTCTTTCCCCATAATCTCCAATAAAACACCTTTTATTCTTTATACAAACTCTTTTCATGTCCCAAACAGCTCTGCATATTGCACCCCACGAGCACAGACCTCTGCATGAACACCCAGACCACAGGACAAGAACAGTGCAGCGCAAGCCCTGTTGCTATTTGATTCACTGTGCATTCATGCACTATTCCTTCAAATTCCATCAAAATTCTGTCAAATCTTGACCAAACAGCAAAAGCCATTTGAGGGGAGGGGGAAGTCACAAAATCCAGATTGTCTCTTAAATTCAAGAGCAGCATTTATACAGTGTATGAGGGGAAATTGCATGAAGTTGAGAATCAAAGGTCATCCCAGCGTGTACAAGTCACACACTTCAAAGCCTCAACTCAGATCCAAGCAACACGTCTAAGTCTTCCAAGAGATTATTTGTGAGGGCAGGGGGTAATGCTTTTCTTATAAATAAAACCAAATCAGGTACAAAGGAGTGTGCCCGTGTTTGAGAGGTGCCTGATGCTGTTTCCAAAAGTCTGTGACCACAATACAAGAGTCTTGGTCTCACCTTTCCCTGCTCAGGCTGAGTGGCAGCTATGTTTCATGAGTATGAATCCTAAGTTCTGCTGGAAAAGCCATCTTCCTGAACTGTGAACATGATGATTGGATACACATGGAAATTTAAAGGCAGAAAGTGAGGTGCCACAGATTCTTTCCCCAAACTAGTCATCCTAGTTCTCCTTCTACTGTCCCAGAGCAATCAATCAGGTCAATATTCCCTGGCTCATCTGAATTCCTCTGCTCTGCAGCCACAATATTTTAAATCAGCCAACAGGAAAACTTTAAATTCAATATTCAGTTTGATTCAATCGGCATTTTAACTCTCCCCTCTCTCACCACAAAAATGAAACTTAACTCAGTGCTGACACATGCTATTGAAGGTCACCAAAAAAAAGTTTTTTAGACAGGAAGGTTCTTTTACCCTGAAACTCTAAATGTTGTACATATATTATCCTTCCACACTGATACGTAAATTCTGTTTGTAAATTTGGCAACCAAGCACACCCTTCCTACTTGCCAACCCTTTGGGTTTTCCAGAGGTAACAGATCTCATCTCTTTGATTCTTTTCTCCTTTGCAAACCTGAAACAAGGACACTACCCTTGTTCTTCTCAGCTTGACTGCACCTAAGATTCCAACACTTTTGCCAGTAAAAATAGCTCAGCACCAGAAGTGGCCATTACTAAAATCTGCTGCTGCACTTCCACAAACTCTATTTCCATATGCTGAATCATTCAGTACAACATATTTTAAGCCCTTTTTTTTTTTTATGTTGTTTTATAAACACTGGGCATAAACTTAGTTTTGAGCATATTTTTGGTCTAACAAATCTCAACTGTCATAATTTTAATATTTCGACAAAGCGGTTTTAGATGTTCCTTAGCAATCAGATTTGTCTGGAAGGGTTTTAAATGCCTCCCTTAGTTGTTTTTATTCATGTCCATATAATAATATCATCAAGGTGTTTTTGTCAATGCTTATATAGCTGTTCAAAGACAAAACCATTTGAGGCCAAAAAATAAGCTGTATTCTTCAGAGCAATGACCGTACTTTACCAGCCTGACGAACTACACTCCATTCCTAGGAACAAAATTAATCATTGTTGGGATGCTGTCAGAAATCAGATACAGGCTGGCCATAATTACCATCCGCTGCTGGTCCAACACACAGCAGGGATCGGGGCCCCTCTCAGCTCGAGCCGCACAAACAAGGGCAATCAGAAACCTGTGGCTGAGACACTGAACATCTGTAGCCAGATCCAGATTTCCCCATCTTCCCAGGGTAACAGCCAGCCCTGACAGATAGAGGATACCAGGCTCTGCTCAGATTTTCACATCAACACTCTCCGAGCAGCACAGTACCCTTCTCAGCACAAGAAAGACGTGGAGCTGCTGGAGCCAGTCCAGCGGAGGCCACGGAGATGCTCCAAGGGCTGGCGCCCCTCTGCTCTGGAGCCAGGCTGGGAGAGCTGGGGGGGTTCATCTGGAGAAGAGAAGGATCCGGAGAGAGCTCAGAGCCCCTTGCAGGGCCTGAAGGGGCTCCAGGAGAGGTGGAGAGGGACTGGGGACAAGGGATGGAGGGACAGGACACAGGGAATGGCTTCCCACTGCCAGAGGGCAGGGCTAGGTGGGTTATTGGGAAGGAATTGTTCCCTGAGGGGCTAGGGAGGCCCTGGTACAGGCTTCCCAGAGCAGCTGTGGCTGCCCCATCTCTGGAAGTGTTCCAGGCCAGGTTGGATGGGGCTTGGAGCAACCTGAGATACTGGAAGGTGTCCCTGCCTATGGCAGGGGGTGGAATGAGATGGTCTCTAAGGTCCCTCCCGACTCCAGCCATTCTGGGACTCTGATTCCACAGTTGTTTGCCCCTGGATCAAAGATGCTGCCAGTTAGCACCACCAAGCTCTTACACAGGGAAGAGACAGCAAAGAACTTTGTGCAGCCTGGACTATCTCGCGTTCTGCACTGGTATTTTTTTAAAAATGGATTTATGATAAACACATATTTAAAAAAAAGAAATAATTTATTATCTTTCTTTTTCTAGATAGTGTCAGATTGTCCATAAATTGCCTTTGGCAATTTTTTCACCTACACAGAAGACATCTGGAGACAACTGTGCTGTTAGGGAATGATTCCTTTCTGAGGGTGAGGGTAGGAGATGACATAAGACATAAGCGGACATAAGAACTGTAGATTCCAGACACTTTCTGACAACAGATGCCTGACACATTGTTCCAACCTTGGATAACACTGACTCATCTTCAGATACTTTCACCTTGGTGGGGCAGGAAGGCAAGTGAATAGCAGGAGGAAAAAACAGCATCCAACTTGTTCACCAGCACAAAGCAACTAGCTGGAAATCCATCTCTGAGGGCCTGGTGAGACACCGTGGTTTGCTGCTGTGCTCCTACATGGAGGCCATGGAAGCAGTAGGAGATAGGAAAATTATACCTTTGTAGTACTATGCCACTGCTACTAATATTCAAAACAAAACAAACAAACAAAAAATAAAACCAAACAAAAACCCAAAGGCAGCAAACCCACGCACATGAAGAACGTCTCTGCCTTCTCAGTACAGCTTATTTCCACCCTATCCCCCCAGAAAAAAGAAAAAAAATTAAAATCTATTTTTGCATACATCACCTACATATAACGAGGTTGTATAATCAAATGGATCATTTAGGCCAGCAGTCTGAAGCTTGCAGGTGCCTGATCACAGAACTGCACATGAGACAGGAGAAGTGCCCTGATCATTTCCAGCACAAGTCAAAATTTATCACCTCTCCTTTGCTGAACTCTGTCATTCTCCCTACATGCTTAAATTGACAGGACTTTCCTGCCGCTGCCTTCCAGGCTGCTTCTAAAGTACCTGGAAGTGCAGAAAGAACAGCTTCTCTAAACTTCTTCCTGAAGTCTGAAAACATAGCAAGTTTGAGTTTTCTAAAGTTGGTGACTAAAAGTCTACCAACTTCACTGGCAGCTTATCCACACGTGGTCAGAGTGACAGCCAATAACTTTGGGAATCAATTCAGACAGCTCACAACAAATAAGCAAGGAACAAGACAGAGACTTTCTTTTCTTTCAGGAAAGAAAGTAGGCTGGTACAACAGCTGAAAGAGATGGATTCTGAAAGTAAAACGGCACGTCTCAGGTCAAGAAAAGGAGGGCTTTTTCCAGGAAAAAAAAAAAGTGACAGACCACGCAAGAAACAGAAAGAAAATAGTGCTTGAATTCAGAGCATAGAGCACATTTCACATTAAGTTCATATCAGCACCAGACACTGTTCAACAAACACAGGTAAGTAAGCTGCTACACACAACATTCACATTTCCAATCAGACTGTGCTTACTGCTGCTGCTGTTTTCACAAACCTGGTACTGCACAAGGCAACTCCCTAAGGAGTTCATCTGGTCCTGGAGAACCACCCACAGCAGGGCTATGAACTCACTGTACAACACATTTAACAATCACATCAGCTTAAGATGTTCCTGTTCATACTCCTATCAGGCCTGGGGAGAGCCTACTGCCATCACAGCTGTAACTCCGGACTGCTGAACACCTCGGATCATGGAAATCACAGGAGCACTGGGATCATTATACACACAGTTAGTCTGCCTCAGAACAAAAACCAGGACACTCACAGTAACATCTCATGCAGCACAGACTTACAGGCTCAGGACTCTTGATTTTATTATTCATCATGCACACAGACATAACCCAGGAGTAAACAGGAATCTAAGAAATCCCATCAACTCTACAGGTTTGATAAAGACTATGGAACATGTGCATCGTCGTAGTTGTAACGTGGAATACACAAGTAACGGAACTGTTCGCACAGCTCCAAAAAAAAAAGTGGTTAAAACACGAGTACAGGGAAACAACAGCTCGTAAAGAGGTGAGAGCCGAGCAATATGAGCAGTCAACACCCACAATCAGGGAGCAAAATGAACAAAAATACAAAGACCTCAAAAAGTGATCAAATGTAAAAACAATAGGCATTAATAAAAGGAATTAACCCCTACCCTTCCCAACTCTTTCCTCTTTTGTTTTCCACAGATGCCTCAATAAGTGATCACAGGATCCCAGTGCAAGTCCTCATGCAACAAACCGTGCTTCCTTTCGCAGCAAGTCTCGGATAGAACTCTGTGCCCAACAAACACTCCTGCGCTCCCAGCAGTGCAGAAGCCGGCAGGAGCACTCGCCTCCCCACGGCTGTCTCACCCCAGCCCTCATGCGTACTGCCTTGAAAGGGCCGCTAGGACAGTCCTGCCTCTTCCAACCGCTAAAACAGAGCAAACGCTCTGCACTGAATTGCTCCCACGAGCACAACCAACAGTGGTTGCTGCTTTAGCCATGATTCCTGCGGCCCCAAGCACTCGCCACAGCATCACTGGACTCGCTGCCAGCACTGACGCCAACCGGCACTGACCCCGCCGGCACGGACCCTCGGGTACCGCCAGTCAAAGAGGACGTGCCAGTCCTAACCAACGTGGAGATTTAAAAGCTGTGTTCGCATAGACACGAGAAAAATAAACATGAAAGATGAGGCCATTAACCGGACGGAGAAAGGCCCTGAGACGCGGCGCGGACCCGCAGCGCATCGCAGCACCGCGACCCGAGGCCTTCCCGCCGCAAGCGCGGCGGCGGCTTCGGGACCCGCTCCCCGCCCGTGCCCCATCCGGCCCCCGCGGGCCCCACAGGCCGCGACCCCGTCGCCCGCCCGCCGCCCCGGGCCCGCGCTGTCCCGCG
>VWPU01003089.1:0-127086 GCA_013398955.1 Callaeas wilsoni
AAAAGGGTTTTGCTTTTCCTATAGGCCAGAAATCAAATGGAACTCCAATGTTTGACATGGTTGAGAGCTGAGCTCTGTTTCTCAATACAGATCCTCTACCTCTGCTTTTATCCAGGGGTGCCCACTGTGAAAAACTAAGTCTGGCTACAAACAACCCTTAAAAATCGATCATGATCCACTGTGTTCCCCCTTGATTAGTGATGCGTGACGCTTTCAAGGCAGCTCTGATTCAAGCAAGCCTTAGGAGAATAAAACACCCGAGGGTAACAGCTGACCCAGCACAGACTGGTAGCAAAGTAGCTGGGAATCAGCAAAGTTCAAACACAGACATGCTCTGGGAAGAAAGAAGAGTGTCAAGGAAGAAATGAGAGTCGGGAGGTCACGGCGGCACAAGCTGGGCATGAATGGAAGTCAGCTAATTAACCCCGAGAAATGCAGCTTCTGAAAGGAAAACTCGTTCCCTGCCCTGGATCGGTGATTCCGGAGCCTTGTGGGCAAACAGATTTCTGAACAACTGAAACTTTCTCACGCAGCCACAGGGGTGACAAATGGATGTGCTGATTCCCTGCCGTGGGGCACAGGTGGGAACAGCCTCAGCCCCCCCCAAAATGGGACTCGTTACAAGTCTTTGGTCACCTATTCAGGTGTCAGCCTAATTCCCATTACCTAATTCCCATTACCATGGGCACACCAGAGCCCATACCTGACACAAAGCCCATCCCTCCTGGTCTGAGTTGGCAGACCACAGCAAGAGCTGATCTCCAAGGAAACCCAGGTAATAACCATATTCTCCTGATCTGTACTGATCCAATAATGCTTCCTGCTTTATTCCAAGGCTTTGGGTCTAAATACATTGCAGCTTTAACAACATCAACTTCCTTCACTAAAGATTCAGCGATAAAATACTCCAGATTGCAGCACACAATAAATCAATCATCCCTCCCTGTGTGGATTTGTAACTCAGCAGTTTGAAAGCATCTTGGAACAATTTCTGCACAGATACTTTTAGATAAGGGACAAATTTACGTTTTATTGAATCAAATGTTATTTGACTGGCTTTGGTTTATAGATAAAAGTGATGGAGTTTTCTAGGCTATCTTCAAATTGCTGGAACTTGTGACCCTGAACTGTTTAAAAAATTAGTTTCTAAAAATAATTCATTCTCTCCACTGGCAGTATCTCCCTTAGTCCAAGCCTACCAGACATAATCACCTTGGTCACTTGTCAAATTCTTATACAAGCAGCTGAGCACAGCACCAGGACAAATTTATCTATTTTTCTTACTATATATTAATTTCTAGAATGCCCCAAATATGCATCCCAGAGTGCTCCATTTCTATTACAGCAAATCCAGAAACAAATTCCAGATGGCAGTTTATTTCATACATATTCTGGCATATTTAGGCACTTGACTTCTCCACTTCTTTCGAAGCAAATTAATGCTCAACTCAAAATTAGGTTTTAAAGCAGGTTTTAAAAAAAATTCACCTGACTATATCACACAATTAGCAAAAATCAGATGCCAGTCTGAATTTGAAGACAGAAAAATTGTTGCATTTTCTAAGTACTGAAAACAATGACAAAAATCCTTTAAGGTGGAGAAATGCCGCTGTAAAGGTGACTCCATTTCACAGGACCAGTGCACAGACTGGATTTTAGAGTACTGAACAAACATCCAGAATAATACTGGATGAACCCAGTGGACAGCTACCCTGGTAAGAAGGGTTTTGTGGGAATAAAAGAGAGCAAAAAACCTGTAATGATCCTCACAGTGTCCATACACTGGGCTCACTGAGCAACCAAGAAATACGTGGGGCCAACTTCCACCTCCACTTCTTTCCAGCAAGGCAGCAAGAGAGTACTTGGCTTGTAAATTGAGATGTAAAATATTTTATATATATAAAACTAGCAGATAACAGATATGTAAACTTTATTATATAAATTTTACTTGCAGTAAAATTTATATAATCAGGAAATTTATAAAAATGTATACATCAGGAACTGGCAGTTCCTGTCTCTTGCTCTTCCTTATCACTTAGGCAGTAACTGGGAAATTGTCAGATATTCCAATACCATCCTGAAGATAAGCATAGTTTGCTATCTGATGAACTCCTAATGAATATACTGTTAATTGCATAACCTTCCTTCAGCACAGGAACTTTTCTGTTCATCAAGGGCATGGATAAAACAGCTTCTTTGCTTTGGAACATCCTTGTAATTAATAATATATTCTTCGCACTTCTAAATATAACCCATAATGAGATGCTTTAAAGGATCCAAGCTGCACCTTTCACCGAGTGCTTTTGATCAGAAGGGAAGGAGCCAGAGCCTGTTCAGACAACAGAGGCTGCTGGAACGGCGACTGTCGCTTCCCGATCCTGAAAGGCTGCAAACGACTTCAAACAGGGCTCAGCAGCAAAACATGCCAAAACAGCTTCCTCCACCTAAAACACAGTGTCTCGTTATCTCTGGGCATATTCTGTGCACATCAGAGATGAAAAGAAGTGTACATATATTCCATATAGATAGTATATATAATATAGTCTACATAGATGTATATTGGATGACTTCTACTCGTTAACATTCTACTCATTAACTCCATGAAAACTCTGCCATCAATCACGAATCAGGTGATGAGCTACTACAATGTGCAAAACCTTTCCAGTTATGTTTGCCATCCATGTGACCTGGCACCTCTCAGAGATTTCTCCTGGTTTCCATGTGTTGAGAAAAACACATCTCCAAGGATCATGGAAAAGAAAAAAAGGTTTCTTGATACCTATGACTTTCTCTGGAGACATTTTGAAGAACTTTATGCTGAGGGTGGCAGAGCACTGGAACAGCTGCCCAGGGAGGTTGTGGAGTCTCCCTCTCTAAAGACATTCCCAACCCACCTGGACGTGCTCCTGTGTCACCTGCTGCAGGTGACCCTGCCTCGGCAGGGGCTCAGGACTGGATGATCTCCAACCCTGACAAGTCTTTGATTCTGTGACCTTCAAACAATGATCCATGGCTGGGGAGAAGAAAGGAGAGTGGTTCTCCCTGACCTGTGGAGTTCCCTTAGTTGAACAGCACAATTTTTGCCCTTAAAATTCCTTCCCAGTGATCTGGATGGAGTGTTCCATGATTCCCAGATGGGATTTCTTCCAGTGTCAGTTTACTGCACCTTGCAGCGGCCAGGTCAAATGCCTGCACCTGTAAACTGGGAGCATCGCTGCTGTCTGTGTGCAGCAGCTGAGAGAACCTCCCGTGTTTAAAAGCCTCAGGACCATGAAATGCTTGCACAGCAAAGGCTGACTTTCTGCATCAACACCTCGTTTAAACAACAGCGTATGCTTCAGACAGGTACCTATTTTGATTTAGAGACTTCAGTCAGTAAGCATTTCTGTACAAGTGGGTCCACTTTATCTGCTGCTACTGTTAAGAGCTGTATCTGATCTGTGTTTCTCTTATCTGCTTCCCTGGATCAGACTGGTTCTTGCTAAGGTGAAGAAACAACTGTATGATGAAACCTCTTCTCTAAGGAGACAGGTGTAAATTGATAAAGGCAACTCTCGACCCTCTCTTCAATCAATCCAATAACAAATACCCTTCTAATAAGGTTTATTTTTCAACTCTCTAGTCATGTGAGCCTTGTAAGGTTGTTCACAGCCCCTTGTCTAATAACCTTTCCACTTTATAGCAGCTGCCCATGTCTTTTACCACCTCTTAGCCACCTGCTCTTCAACTTGCTTAGCTCGGCCTCTAATTATGTTGTAGTATAAACCACATTTTTCTAACCTTTAAGTCAAATCACATATCACAAAATACACACAGTAGCTTATTAACACTCACAGTATCTTATTAGCAAGGTCATGATTCAATCAAGAACCACTGAGAAGTGACACAACTCTTATTTTCCCTAACATGTTGACATGGATTTTCTTTTTAATCTTTTTTTTTCAGATAATGATATATTATGTTCCATTATCAGGCTCTCTGTGGTTTTGTCCAAAACTAACAACAGCCTGTTCAGCACACACAGCTTTGGAGCCAAACTGTAAATGTTGCAGCAGTCAGGAACTCCAGGCTTGGGCTGCAGACTTCTACCGTAGGTTCTGTACTGTGCTCTGTTTAACCTTTTAAACCACCATAAAAATACAGCTTTTACTAACTTACCGAAACTTCCTCCAGTGTTCCAACATCTCTATAAAACAGTAATGCAAGTTCTAGAAAAACCAGAAATACAGATCAGAAAACTGACTGGCTGTGTCCTTCAATGAGAGTTTGTCAGTGCTGCTCCTTTAAAAGCCAAACCTTTAATAGCTGCTGTTGAGTAGCAGGCATGTCATTAAATGTGCAAATGCAACTTCTTCCTCTTCCTTCTGAACAGAAATTAGAAATACTTTTAGTATTTACTCAGTTTCTGCCACTGCAGCTTATACTTTCACTCTCATGGACCAGTATTCTACTATATGGATTTGTTTTTCATACAGCTAAACAATTCCTTACAATCCTTCATATACCTCACCACAAAATTCTTATGCTTGCTTCTGGCTTTCCTTATTCAATGAATTTATTATCTAACTCCCCCTTGTACCTAGACTGTAATAATTTCAACTCTTAATATTATGGATTCTTACACTAATTTCCTACAGAAACAAAATTTCCATATACAATTAATGCTTCCCCTCCAATAATCTGCTTCTCTGTCCTCATAACCAAATGCAGTGGCTGAATCAAATTAAAAAAATATGGTATCTTGAGGGGAATTCTTCTATCTTCAGTGAAAATACATGGCAGGGCAGAATGCTCTGACAGGGAAAAAAGGCTGCAGCAAAAGCACAGCCTGTACTGGATGGCAATCCATGCATGAAAAAACTGGGGAAACTTTTAATGGGAATTCTTACTCTTATGCACCAAAAAGTCAATCAAAGTTAAATGGGAGTCAGGGACGGAAGAGAAATCAAATTCACAAGTTCTGGTGCTCCTGAAGTATTTGCTAGCTCAGTGATTGAACGTACCTTGCAGGAATCCCACCCACAGAGCAAGCAGCCGAAAAGCTCAGTGAAATACAGCGTAATGTGGTTCTTCAGGGCTGGTACATGGTTTTTTAATGCTTTCAGCAGGAAGACTTTCTTTCCAACCTAACATAACTAAAAGAAGCAGAATAGATCTCTAGACCAAGTTCTGTCACCTGTATAGTAGGTAAGGATGCACTTGGTCTAGATAAAGTAATTTTTATGACATTCAGGTTGAAAGTACACCTCATTTCCTATGCAGGTCAGCTAGAATTTCCTACACAGCCACCTAAGACTTGAGGGAGTCTGATGTCAGAACTTTAAATAACTGCACTCAGAGCGCCCAACATTTCCAAAACCTTCTCTGACAATGAGACAGAGCTGTCTTTATGCAGGTCTTTCCCACGGAGCTCCAGGGTAAAAGGTCTGGCACACTGAAGAGCTTTGCCTCAAGACCCAAAGCACCAGCCCAGCCCTGCTCCACACCAAGGCCAGGAGCAGCCAGAAGGCACCAGCCAACACCAGGGCCATGGCACGACTGGCAAGCACAGGCACGGGCACTGAAGGCACAAAGGGCAGCTGTGAGGCAGCTCCTCTGCTCTCTGGGCATCTCTGCCATCTTCCCCAAAGAAAACAGATGCCAGGCTGCTAATCTGCTTTAAAAGCCGCAAAGAACAGCCTGGCAGAGATTTTGATCCGTGTCACAATTACAGTTCAGTCCTGGAGCAACACACATTTCTCATGATCCCAGGCTGGAATTAATACAAAGGCTGAGCTGAACCAATATAACCTTCAGAATGTGAAGGAAATATTCTCTTGCATCATCCCTAGAAAGCAACTGAAGTATGAAAAATGTCTGGATACCTAAAGAGTGCAACAAAAACCACAAACCAAAACAAGAGTAGCCATGTGAAATCATCAAAATAAAATACTCTTTTCCTCATGTTCAAAAAAACCCCTGATATCCTGATTGACTATGCCTGGAGAAGTATGCTCGTAATAATGTTCAAATGTATTGATTACTTCAGCATTTTCAACAAAAATAACACTGTGAGGCCACACAAAATACTAAAACCAGCCTACCAGCCACCCTGGCATCCAGATTGCAGCACCTTTTTGAAATACTGCCCATTCTCAATGACTCAGGTTCTGCAGAAAAGCAAACACAGATTCTGTGAGCCTGTTCCAGAAGAGGACATGAGGTGCTCTTGCTGATTTTCAGTCAACAGAACAACATGACTTGGTCAGTCCAGTCTCTCTACAGGGCAGGGCCACATCATAATTTGGTTTTAGCTGACAACCACAGCACTCTCCACGATGTGCTGGAGCTCCAGGTGTAGTAGTTGTGTTTCTAAAGCCAGATTTGTGCATCCCCTGTTGTGTGCAGTGGCATGTATCATCCGTGGCTGCCCAAACCATGCAGTGAACCATCACTCTCGAGGCTCCTGCTCCTCCTTCCCCTCTCAAACCTCTCCACTCTCTCCATCCAGCCAGTTTTGATCTCTGAAGATCTCTAGAGTTTGGGAAAGTGGTTAAGTAATTACAGTACAGAGGAAGTAAGTCAGCACATGTGTGAGTTTGAACTACAAAAATTTTTCATTTGGCTCAGGAGGAGACAAAATGTGTCTTGAAAGCCAGAAACATCAGCCCTTGTTCTCAAAATATTTGATGGGTAGATAGGGACACATTCACTCCTTCTGGAACATATGTTACACGACAGCTTCCAGTGGCAGCTGCTTTACACTCTGGAAAAAAACACTGCTTTTCCAAACCAGAACCATAGGATGAATGAAAAAAATCAAAGTGAAGGAGAAGAATACGCAAAATTGTTGTTAGGCTATGTAAAGTTAAAAACTGACCCCGCAGTTCTGAAGTTTCTCCCTGATTTTCCATAGTCATTGAATACACTTTTTGCAGGAACCTGAATCCCAGACATGTTTTTCTTTTAATTCTTTTACACAATTTTAGAGATTTCTTCTTCATTTGTTATGTATAACAGGGATTACATTTTTATTTAGTTTAAATTGGCCTTTTCTAAACATCATTCTATAGCTTCAAGCTACTTCCCTTTGAAATGTTTTCACAGTGGTCGTCTCCCTGGTATTTAAAACTCACCATGACTAACTCCTCATAGCTTCTTAAATATATGCAAAAAGAAAAGGACTTTCATTTATGTTACTAAATGCTGTCACATCACAGACTGTCTCCTAAAATCAACCTTTAGAAACAATAATAAATATTTCATACCATATGCTGAGAACATCATGGGCTCCAATCTCATAAAGAAAACAGAAACACATGGAAATTCCTTGCTCAGTAGTTTGTGGAAAGAAGCTGTAATGCAGAACTCAGAGGGGTGGATAGGAGTTGTTATGTACAAGCACAATGCAACGGCCACTATTAAATAAACAGAAAATCTTGTGCATTAGGACTCAAACTGTGCTCAGAATTCAGGCCACCACTGATCTGAGGCCACCAGCAGTTTAGATCTCTTACTTCTTCTGGTTTTCATTCCAAGTACGATTTCAAAGGACAATTCTGCATTTAAAATAAAACAAGGTATAATGTTTACACCAGCACAGTGTAACAATGAAAGGAAGGAAAAAGAAGAACAATGAAAATTCTCCATGTTCTCCATAATCCTGATACACACTTCTGCTTAAATACTTCTCTTTAAGCCTTCTCAATCAGCGTTACCAACTCACGAAACATAACAAGGAATAGCTCAAGACACACTAAGCAATGGAGCACGACTGGTACTGAGAACATCATTCTGCAGTGATGCACTGACTTCTCGACAACACAAAAATCCATGTTCCCAGTCCTACAGCAGCTGGAAGTAACAACAGTGACCCTTAAATTTCAGGACAATAAAATCCAGCTACAGCAGGCAGTAGAACAGCAAGAGGCAAAATCTGAGAGCACATATGGGAGAGGTGATCTGTGCCTAAAGGCTACACAGATTCAAAACTCCCACTTTTTTTTTTTTTTAAAACTTTCAAACGGATGGTTTTGAAGAAGTTGCTTAAGCTCAGTTTTTGTCAGAGCCTGTGCACCTCGCTGCCTTCACTGAGCTACTGATGCATGTACACATGTTAGCAAAGCACAGGCATGGCCAGATGCCCCCCTTCCATGACTACAAAAGGAGAGTCTGCAAAAGGAATTGCTTCCTAGAATCCATTAATTTAAAGCATTCACCTTAGGAGCTTCTGCCTACACTGAAGCATCCAAAAGGGTGCATTTAAACACTGGCAATCTCTTTCAGAAGTCTCAGTCTGGATCCTATAGATATTTCCTGGTGTGCTTGTGAACATCTAGGCTTTAGTCCTTCCCTACACTTCTTGGAAAACAGCAGCTTTAGAGAATATCTTACTGAAGAGTTGTGGATGAAAAATTTAAGTAAGGGATTGTCAAAGAGAAACAGTCAACTTAAAATATTCCATGTGCTCAACTTTTACTCAGTTAACAAAAAAAACTGGCAAGAAATTAGACCAACAAGAGTACCACAGTTAAGAGCTTTTAATCCAATGGAAAAACCAATCATGATTTATAGCCCTACTATTAGCTGGTGTCTGTCAAAGAGGAATATAATCAGACATGCTCCAATCACCCAGTTATGACACAGCAGCACCTCTGTGAGCAGCCTGAAAAAAATCACCCCACTTCTTTTGCAGATGGTGACACTTTTAACCACTTCAGTCACCCATGGCCCCACCAGCAGGCAGCAGCAGAGCCAAAACAAACCCATGGCTCCTGACTGCCAGGCCTGCAGCTCCAGGACTTTATGGCAAGATGTGCTGCAAGTGCCCTGAGAACCACACACCGATACCTTCATTTCCTACCGCTGCCTCAGCATGGACGGCAGAGCTGTGCTCCACCAGGGCATCAGACTCCTGCTTCTCCCACTGGCATCAGACTCCTGCTTCTCCCTCTCGCCCTCCTACCTGAACTGCTGCTCACCCTGCCCTTTGCACAGGGCATCCTCCCTTATCTCCTGGTCATGCTCTTCCTCTTCAAACCCACCTTCAGAGGCTGCTTTTGCTGCATGTACAGTAACTGTGTTAATACAATTATCTCTGTCTGAAGGGTGCATCAGATGAGGGACCCCTCTGACCTCACTGTAATCTCTGTTCCACTCCTCCTGCTGCTCCTCAGTTTCTTTGCTCTTCTTGCTTCTCTCGAGTCTGTTCTGATACCAAATCCCTCTGCCAGCCCCTTGTGACCTCAGCACAGCCCAAGCTCTGTGCCAGCAGGCGGCTGCACAGCCTGGGCAGAGCCCCACTGGCTTCAGCAACGCCCTGCTGCAAACTCAATTACTTAATTACACTGCAAACACGATTACTTAATTACAAAGGAAACTGGGACTGCTATTACAGGACCCGTGCTGGATCTGCTTTTCTGAAGCACCTCTTGGTGCTGAAATTACAAATCATGACTTAAGTTGGTGGTTTAAGTGCTTGGTGGTTATCGGACAGAAGATCAATTTAGAATGGGCTTGTAGAAGAGAAGTTATGTGCAAAAAGGAACTTAAAAATGTGATTTTAAAGGGTGACAATGTTTATTTAATTCCTTAAAAGCCGTTTAGTTCACTGTCTGGCTTGAATATAATGAATCAGGAACCATTTCTCCAGGTTGCACATCAGATAGCAGGTAATTATGGAAACAGAATAGAACTTTAATTATGAGAAAAAACATAGATTGTTCTATTGTGATCTTCCATAGCATTGCTGTTTCTTAGAAGTAAACATATTGTGCAAGCTGGAAAGAAACCATTGATTAAAATAATCAAAAGCCCTACTAGAAGCACGGACACGCTTTTCTTTGTAAAAACTAAAACATTCTATCTCACTAGAGATACAATAGTTGAGGTATTTGAATTACCTCTTCCAAAGCCCACTTTAATTTTTCCTCACAGATTCATTTAATTAAATCTACTATTACAGGGTGGGTTTTTTTCATTTTACATACACGATACAAAAGCTTGGTGTACTCTGGGAAATCTAAGAGATTAGAAAATCTTACCAATAGCTTTTTATCTTGATTTCTTCCCAGTCATTTTCAGCTGAAGCAACCTGTTTAAGATGCTGTTTCCAAGCATGCCAGCAATCAAATAGTAGTAGTTGCACATACAGGTACCTGATAAGCAGAACAGCTTTTCAGCTGCTCCTCTGAAAAGCTGGAATATCATTAGAACAAGGTCAGAGGTGTCAGAGCCATAGGGAAGAGTCCGGAACGGGAATTGCCAACCACGCCAGGCTGTGAATGGAATAGGCAGCACCTTCTCCCCGGTGTTCTGGCAGCACAGTGGGTGCTCCGCTGCCCGGGCCAGCTCAGCGCAGACACATAAGCACCACCAAACGCCTCGGGGAGATCAGGCCCAGCGCAGGCAGCTCCACCTCTGCAGATGCTCCAGTACAAATGAGAGCAGGACATTCCTGTGGCTCCTTGCCCTCCATTCCCTGGCTAATCAAGGAGCAAGGCCGTTCGCTGGCCCTGGAAGAGGGGATGCTCACAGGCCATCCGCTGGGTTCCATCCAACACACGGCCCCTTGGCGAGGCTCTCGGCTGAGTCCAGTGCACCCCAGGGGCTCTCCGAGCCTCTGGATCAGCAGCTGCTCGAGCATTTTCCTTCCTCCCAGGCACGCTTTCTCTCTCTTGTTCACAGAGATTATTCCAATTCTAATCAAAACAGGGAGGAAAAAGCTCCACGGAACGCTAGGGGGACAAAACCGTACAAAGGATAAAGGAGTTGAGCAGCATTGAGATGAGACTTATTTGCAAAAGAGATTATGGTCGCGAAAGTGCTCCTTGTCACAAGGGAAAATAAAAGCACAAAAGGTCCCTCGATGAGCAAACATAATGAAACCTGCCAAGATGAGTGATAAAATCATAGAAAGAAAAATTATGCAGGTCTCCAGGACACTGCCAGAATTTATTTTAAAACACTTTTTCCTGCTTCCTGAAGTCTGTACTTTTAATATTAAAATTAAAAGCTTGCCTGAGGACGGTGCAGCATTGGTATTTCACCTCGTATCTGCCAGGACAATGTCTCCTCTCTGTTCTCTCAAAGGACTGAATATAATAAACAGCATTCGGGACTTCCCAAAACTTCATACCATGAAGGAAAAACTGAGTGCAGTGTCCCAGCCCACCTCCAGCAGCCACAGCAGCTGCAGGGAGGCCATCCCACTCCATTCCTGGCACTGTGGCCATGCACCGAGATCCTGCACCAAGACCCAGGCTTGTACCAAGGGGAGACGCTGTTTTTTCCATGCTAAAGCAACAACCCTTCTGAGTTGTTAAAGGTATTGAGAAGTGAAATGCTGCTCAAAGGAACCAAGAGGACATGAAGAATGCAGGGCAAAAAAAAGGATTCAGTAGACTAGCATAGATTTAATAAATTCTAGTACGTCCTCACCCTTTTATGTGCAAAAGAAAGTCAGTCTGAAAAGGCTCTGCTGCTATTAAATAATTGCGTTTCTTATCTCTGAGTGAACATTTCATCTTTTATATACATATAAAGAAACCTCCACCTGTTTTCTTTTTCAGAGGATGGAACAGGCAGCTTGGACGGCAATTTTAATTGAATGTGTTCGGGCTGTTGCACAAGAACACTGATGTGTAGACCTGTGGCTGGGAAGAAAAGACTTTCCCTTACCACCTCCACCTTGACTTCATTACAAATATCCCTGCTGGTTCTCACAACTCAGCTCCAAGTTTGACACTTGCAACATGTCTAGAGGCAGGAATTGTGAAGCAGCAATGTAAATGCCAGTGGAATTCAGTGCGTTCATTTCTATTTCTCAGTCACATTCCACATGGGGCTGATAATACCTGGTGAAATACTTGAATGACCAACTGTTCTTTTCTGTGTGTGCCTATGTGCATTTCACAATGCACATGTATCATTTTACACACAAATGCACACACAGTGGCTAGAAATGAAATCATTGATTGTCAAACATGCTACACATGTTAATCCCTGCACAGAGAAAAAACCAAGAGAGAGAAATGTGGTTATGTTTGCAACCTCTGCCAAAACAGAGAATCACAGTCTGACAGAACTCAGAGAGCTCCAGTGACAGGGTGAGATGATGACCTTGCAGCATAGGCCAGGAAAAGGGTGCAATAACTGGCGTGAGCCCAACACGTGCTCTAACGAAGCTACTCAGTTCTCTGCATTTTAATTGCAATTTAACTCTGCAAAGGATTCGTAATGTGTTGCAGTAGGTTAAAATACAAGACAAAAAGGGTGAGCTGAAATGTGTCACTTCAAACATTGTTGTGAATACAGTGTCCCTAGAAAGGAGGCTGCAGCTACTGCTAAAGCCAAAGCCAAAGCCCAGCCTTGATTAAGACTCACTGCATCCCACAAAGGCACAGGAAGATCCACATCACCCTCACACGTGCAGGCAGTGCTGGCTGTGACCCTCAGCCCAGAGCACAATCTCACTGAAAGCATTGCAGGCATTAAAAATCTCCAGTGCAAGGCTTAAATTACAGAAATTATCTACCAAAGCATGCAGAGACTGCACATTAAACCAGTCTTAATCACGATCCTAATCCTAAAGGAAGCAGGACGGAGTGTCATGAGACCCTTATTAAAACCATAAAAGATTTCAGTGGGAATTTGTCTTGAATGAAAATAGGATCCTACAACTGTAGGAATGGAGCAAGAGAGGAAAAATACCCATAAAGGGAAGGTGGTAAAACAAGGAAACACAGCTTCAACATACAATTCATTATGATACTAAAATGCAGAAACTATTTTAATGTCAATAACATGAAGTCATTTGATATTCACTTATTTTCCTCATAGCATAATTTGCCCATTTAAAAAAGGAGAAAAGGCTTGCTGTCTGTGCTCTTGCACTGCAATACTACTTCATTCAGTTAAACCATTTCAATTTTCAAATTATGTTTTGCCTTTGGTTCCCAGAAATTATTTCCTTTTCACATCAGCCATAATAGTTAAACAACTGTGATTCCTGCATCCTTCCCTCAATAAACAAACAAACGTATAAATATAAAAATCAGGTAATCTGAATTTCAGAAAGCAAGTAGCAAGAGAATGGAAAAAACAAAAGCACTAAGCAATGAAGAGCTACTTGAGATTTCTGAAAACCTTTTATGTTTTTAGTAGTTCAGTATTTACAGCCTGTTAAATAATTACACATACAAGAGCTTCACACACTCAGCTTTCATTTTCCTGCTATTCTCTCCTATTGAAATAACTGCAAGATTAATTGTAGCCATAAAAAGGCAGCATCAAACTCTTTTATGACCACTCCTGTCTATAAACTGCATGAATGCATTAGACCCATAGGGAAAATGTTTAAATGCTGGTGTTTAAAGTTTGTAGCCATCAACAACCAGTTAAAGCTCAAAATCAATCTGAGGGATGGAAACACTGCAAACGTCCAAGCAGACAATGCTACATGAAAAAGTGACTCCCTCACAAGACAACACTGCTCAAGAACAGAACAATACAAACATGAGAACAGACCCAGCAGGTTTTTTCGATTGGTTTTCCTACAGAACTCGGCCAGCTCTCTGCAAAGGTCACTGCTGAGACTGAAGCTCCAAACACATTCCCATAAAGGAAAAACACATCTTGGGTAGGTACTACTTAAAACTTTTCAGCACTTCTAGAATTGGAGCGTAATGATTACAAATCCTAAATTCATTTACATCTTTAGGTAAGTGAAATGCTGAGATCACCAAAGCCATGTAATCATCAAAAAGGAGATGTAATTCACTGCCCATGAGCCACAGACAAAGTTATCCCACTGCTGGGGATAAACTGCTCAGCTTTGAGTTTGCCGCATTTCCTTTGATGTAAAAAGAACAATTTCACGCTTCAAGAAAAGGAACAGGACGCCAGAAAAACTGGATTTGATTCCTTACTCCGTCAAAGACTTCTGGTGTTAGTCCCTGCGCTTCTGTGTCCTTTGGGATATCGAGGTCAGCTTGGGGATGCTCAGTCAGGACACACCTGGAGGCACTGCAGGCAGCTGCAGTGGCTGTGGATCCAGAGGCACTTGGGAAGCAGTGGGCTGAGATGGGATGGTTCAATCAGGGTAAAGGTCCATTTGTGAGAGTCTGAAGAATCATATACACTTAGAATAAAGACTGTAAGCCATCATGCCCAGGGAACTACTGGTCTGCTGACAGACCTCGAAAAGTCTTGTCCATCTCTGCTGTTAAACACTCCCAAGGAGTTCTCAGGAGTCTGGAACCCTCTGCAAAGTAGACCTGGAAGCTAAGTGGCATCCTAAAACCAGAGAAATTAATTGATGTTTAAGTTATATTTTGGATGTGATAAAGCTTTGACAGGGGTGAGTGAACAAAGCAAAAACTCTATCGTGATTACAGAATTGCATAATTGCCAATTATCTGACAAAATAATCTGAAATAAGAGACTACAAACAAGGAGAAGTTGGGGGAGCAGCACTTGTTTGGCCGACAGAAGAGAAGGCTAAAGGAAGATATCACTGCTGCCTTCAACTCCAGAATGGGAGGGAATAGTGAAGATGGAGCCAGACTGTTCTCAGAGGTGCACAGTGACAGGATGGGAGGTGACAGACACATGCTGCCACAAAGGAAGGTCTGGCAAGATGAAGAGATTTTTTCCATTAATAGGGGTGGTCAAACATGAGGACAGAGGTCCACTTTGAGCAAGGAATTGGACTAGATGAACCCCAGAGGTCCAAATTATGAACCTCTGTCTTAAATTATTCCATGACTTCATGGAGAGCTGATCATGGCTGTTTTCTTTTTATTCTGTCTCAATAAATTTGATCACATTGACGAATCAAAGCTTTTATCACTAGCCCTGCAAACCAGTCTGGACACCTGGAAAATGAGACTGCCACTTTTGTGCCTTGTCTCTGGGAGGATCATGAGGCTCTAGAAGTGTTTCCACACCCAGTACCTTGTCCTATATTTGCTTTACAGATGGGGTCCTCAGCTGCTGCAATTCAGCAGTGCTCCCAAAGGCCCAGCAGGGACACCCACAGGAGGACAGAGCTGTATTTTATGCTGGCTGTAGCCAGTTGGTGCAGTGGGACTGTTGTTACAATGCACACCTGTACATCTGGCATTTACATCACCGTATTCCATTCCCTGAATGATCTCTAACAGATTATTCCAACAGAATAGTCCTTAATTTACATGTTCCACTGCATTTGCAAGCCCCCAGCATCTTATCACATTTATACCAACAAATCTGCTCTTAACCTTGGGGGGGGAAAAAAGAGAAAAAAAAAAAAGCTTTCTGTTACTGCCCCAGGTCCTAAAACTGGGTATCTGGCTGTGCCTGGCTGATTTGGCCTAGTTTTTCTTTCGCTACTTGAATTCAATGGCCCAGTGTACGTGATGCCCTGAAAGGAACACTCCACCCTTCTCCAGGAAAAATTCTCCAAGGGCAGGGAACAGTTTATTAAGTCCTTTTCCACAAAAGCACAGTAATGTCACCAAACCCACTCAGTCATGCAGGAGATCTGCATCAAAGAAGAATAATAGAGATGTAATATCCTTTGGGCTGAACAGAGAGCTGGGAGACGATTGTGCATTTGGGGGTGAACGGTGCCATCAATGCTACCAACAACAGGATCTTACATTTGGGCAACTTAAAAGGAAATGAGGGCAGAACTGACCAGCACTGTGAGAGAGCAGCACACAGAGTGCCTGGGACCATGGAAAATACCCATTAAAAATATAACTGTCAAGTTTGGATACGTCTCCCTGAACGACTCGTGACATGTACTTCAAAATAAGAAAGAACTGCCTGAACTGGTGCTGCATTTCAAACCAGCATTCAGGGTTTGATTTCATATTCCACTTCCATTTTAAAATCTATTTCCAGAACTGCTGCTTATTAAACCTGCCCTATTAAATCATTCCCCTATTAAATACAGTATGAATTAAGGTTTCCCAGTCTCTTTTTCTTCCTCTTAACACCCTACACTCTAACATCCTGTACCTTTCTGTACAATAATTTCTGCTCTTAACCAGGAGAATGTCACATATCTGAAGAAGAAATAGGTGGTGAGTTTATGCTCTCTGCATTCCTCGATCTCATTATATATACAATGTCCTAAGGCAAGAGTTTGCCAGCTTAGATTTTCACTTGCTCTATCCCTTTAATTTGTGTTCCCATCAGTGCTGTTACTGATTGTTAGCATTTGTTTTTCTTTTTCTCTAGAGATTTTTTTTGTTTTTGCTTAAGTCACTGAGTAAATAATCTAAATCCTTCAGAGGGAAATTTAAAGTTTCCTTCTTGTATAAAAAGCAGAATAATTCAGTACCTGTGCTGGAACAGCATTAGGTGGATAACATTCATTTTGCTGGAGGTCTCTGTTAGCTCAGTCAGAAAAATTACTTCCCTTCCCCCTCTCTCAGCTCCAAGAAACTGGGTAAGGAAAAGGTGAGGAATCTTTCCATAGTCATAAGCAGAGCCTGTGCATATCAGCAGTGGCTGCACTGCAGCCCCAGGGTATCACCAAGGCAAGCCGGGCTGCTTTTAGTGACAGCAATGAAAGAAAGAGCCAGGGCTCTGGATATGGTGGGCTCTCCAATGTAGAGCACGTGTGAGCTATCAAAAATCTCCTGCAGGTGCCAGAGACCTGTCTTGAAGAAAAATAAAGAAATATAAGCAGTTTCTTATTCACAGTGACCTATTTCAAAACATTTCAAAGCAAAAGTCTGGATAACCATCTCTTCTAAAATTAGTCCACGCTAGAAACGAATCAACCTTCAACTAGCACCAAAACCCACAACAGGGAGAAGTCCTAGAGACTTCATCAGCTGAGGATTTACTGGGATCCATGAGATACCCTTACAGCCACCACTCTCAGACATATTCAGTGGCTTGAAGAAAACAGTTAAAAAAATAACAATTGCATGAATAGCAGAAAAGGTGCAGACATCACAGGTCCAGCAGCAATCAGGCCAGCTGTGCTGCCATCTCACCTGTCCAAGAGGACACAGGTCATGCTGTCCTGAACACCTGGGAATGGCTAACATCCCTAGAGAGGATATCGTTGGGTACAAAGCTGAGCAGCTTCAGTGATGAGGGAAACAGAAGAAACAAAGTACAATTTCGGTATTTTGGTTCTGTAAAAAAAAACCTCACAAAAAACCAAGCCAAACCCCACAAACTGTTACCTTCAACCAAGCATTAGAGATGGAGACATGACATCCCTAACTACCAGTAAGAAAGCACAAACTGTATTTAAAAACACACCACAAAAGCATTCAGAAAATAGAAAGCCATTTAGCAGGTGGCTAGATGCTGAGAGGAACAGCCTTGTTTTTGCACATTCTAAGCTGGAAGTACTCCTAAAATGCAACGTCAGCATTATCAGTGCTCTTAAACTCCCTGGATTGAATGGATTATGGACAATGTCCCAGTGTTGCATTAATCGAGGAATAACCCCAGATCCTGGCAGAGGTGCTGGCAATTATGTGGCCTGCCTGAAAGCCATTGATTTTATAAAGCAGTTTGATCTCAACAGAGGTGAGAAATCTCTATTTCCCAACCTGGCCCTTCCCTAGGGAAGCTCTGAGGGCAGGCCCCTCCACAGGGCTGTGCTGCATCTCTAAGCAGGAAAATGAGACAACCACAGGCCCTGCAGTCACCCCTTGGCACAGGAAGAAAGTCCAGCCTTGATTTCATCAGGGAGAAAGAAAATGGGACTGGAGGGAAGGACTACACAGCAATGTCCATCTGTACATTTTGCCTGTCCCTACATTTTCTATCATGACAGCCTCATCTTAAATAATGTTTACACAGATGAAGAGCCAGGCCTTTTACAGTAATGGGCCAAATTACAGGGAAAGCCCAACCCTCTTTAATAGTTTCTTTAGTAGTCTGCTGGGTTTGTAACTCGCTCCTGTCCTGGCCAGGAGTGGCAGGAAGAGCTGCAAGCGTGTGTGAAGTCACCCCACAACCAGCACCGTGCTGCCACATTCCCAGGCTGAACGTGTGTCCTCACAAGGCAGACTGGATCAGCCCTTGAGGTGACAAACACTTTGACAAGGATACAAAACATCTGGAAAGAATGTCCCTGCTGTGCAAATTTAAGCCTATAGCTATCAACAGTCATAAGATTAAAACTACTTGATCTTCATTTGATTAAGTGTGAACTTGAGATCTGAATAATCCTGGGAGGGGGGGGAAAAAGTAAAGTTCCAAAATTCTACCTGCACACATTTTTAAGATTTAAAGGCAAACTTTTACTGGCATGGACAGAAGCACTGGTTTCTCTTGTGAGACAGCCACAAGTCAGACAAAGGCTTCTATCAAGTACCCTGTGAATGTCAAGACTCACATCCATGTACCCACAACACAAAAATTGATCTGTTTTGGTTAAAACTCATCAGAAAACCTAAGGAGCTTATTTTGAGACAAAGCACAGTAAACCTGCCTGATACAGATATAAACCAATAACGTATGGCACGGTTATGTGCCATAGTCTTTGGGCTGGCCTCAAAGCACTTGTATTTACAAAAACAAATAAAGAATTGACCCATACATGTGCTGCTACTGCCATTAGGAATTCCTGATTCATCTGGCAGTCATAGACCAGAGAATAGGAATGAACTTCTTCCTGTGTTGCAGGAAGATGTTTCATGGGCCACCTATTTTTCTGAACTGAAGAACCACTACAGAAACACAGACTTTGGTCTCTTAGAAAGTTTCGAGCAGAGGAAAAAAAAAAGATTAAAAAATGAAAAAGAATTATTTAAAAACGTCACAAAAATCTGAACAAATTACTTTTCTCTGAGGATAGCAGTCCCATATGGTAACAATCTGAGGCTCAGGTCAAGTTTCTTTTGTGATACTTAAGATTTAAGGCTGATTTCCCCAGAGGATGAAATAAGTGGAGGAAAAAATGAAAGGTGAAATGAGTAGAAAAGGAATGGAAGATGATGAACAGAAATCATCAGGGATCTCAGTGCTGCATGGCCTATCCACAGCTTGTGCTATGGCCTCTGACATGAGATTTGCAGGCAGAGACTGCAGCAAATGAAGCTGCTTATTTATTCAGCCCCCCTCCAGACAATCAGGTAGTGGAAGTAGCATTAATGAGACAGCTTTTAACTAAGGAGGATGCAGGGTGAAAGACCAACAAATACAGTACATAAATATGTTAATGTATTTATTGAGGTAATTTTTCCTGTAGCCTGTATGTGGCTGCAAAAATGATTCAATTCATTTTATGCAAGAGAAGTGCATTCATCTCCCTTAATTAGGGAGAAAGTAGGACTGGTACTAGGATTAAAAATAAAAGTATGGTTGATTTTGAAGTCCTCTATGTACCCCATTCTGGTGAGATCTGATAAAATACTTCCTCCAACACTGCTTCTGACTCATGGGAGTATTTGTGAAGTACATGACTGGAAATTCAATAGAATGGCCTGTACTAGTTTCTTGCTATGGCAAGAACAAATTTGCAGATATAAATAAGCACACAAATAAAAGTCTACATATTAGTATTTTCATTAAAATATCCCTGGGATTCCCTTCTACTCCACATCAGACAACCCTTCGAAGTTCTAGAACAATGGAGCACAAATGGCTCTCCTCAAAAGGAGATGATAAAACACACCACGTGAAAATCAAGAATGTTCTTTTTACTTAGTGGGTTTTTAAAGGGTGTTACCTGCAGTAACATCTGTCACACTTACTCTCAGCTTTAGTTATTTTGCATTGCTCATCTTTCATCTGCTGCTTTTTTCATTTGTTCTCAGAGGAAAAATAAAAAATGAAGATGGAGCAATGCTGTAACATTGCAAAGCTCCTCTGTAATAACAGAAGTGCTGTCTGCAGCGATGATAAATCCCAATATGTTACCATGCAAAGCACCAAACCTGAGTTTCCAAAAAGCCTGATCCCAGGTGAGTGTGACACTCCTCGCACTGCTGCCGATCACGAGCCTGACAAGCAGCTCAAGATGTTTACAATTCCCCTGCAGACAGAAACCCAGCCCAGACAGCACTGCCTGTATCATAGTCTGGAAAACTGGTACATTTGAAAGTTTGTAAACTGTGTGATACGAACGACCTGAATCTTTTGTGCCTGTAATTTTTGTTCTAACAGAAGCATAAATTGACAGATCATCCTGCAAGTGCTGGGAATGAGAGCTTCAGCTTCTCTGTGCTTTGATAAGAGAACATGTCTGAGAAACACCACTCTGTGCTACTCACTGCATGCTGCTTCTGATTCATCTGACCCGTCGGGACATTCTTCTTCCCCGTCACATTTCCACCTGGCTGGGATGCAGTGCCCATTGTCACAAGTGAAATCTGACTCAGCACAAGTTTTCTTTGCTGCAAGAAAAGAAGAAAGTACTTGGCATGAATATAAACAGTGCAGAAAATCTCCACTGCACCCAACCCCACCAAGGACGATACAGACTGCCCTGTACCAAGAGGATTTATTGATTTATTTCACATTCAACACTGCTTCTTCATGACAGAGTCCCACATATATCATAGATGGGTGTTCCTTCTCACTAGAACTCTTATCCCTCCACTATTTGACAAGGATTCACCCTTCTACGTCTTTTTCCAGCCATTCAAAAAACAGGGATGAGATTTTTCAAAATAATATTCTAAGGCTTTTACTATAAAAAGCTGCTGCCTTCATGGAACTGAAAGCATGCTGCATGATTTACAGACGGGCAAGACAAACCAGTATCACCTTTCGAGTACTACAATCTAAATAATAATGTTTCTATCTATGCCATCTATTCATGGCTTGTTAGTACATCTGTCACCACAGCAGATGATCATAAAGCACTCCTTCAAACACTAACATTCATTTCATTAAATGTCAACCACTCCACGCTCTTTGCTTTGCTTGCATTAATCTAGGGCTTGAAAAAGATGCAAGACATGAACTCAAGCAATTAATTGGTCTGTTCCTCTGTGCCAGTGGCGCAGCACCATGTGCTCTGCAATTCTAGTCAGCATCTTCCCACTGCGGCAGATGGAGAAAATTCTACATATATCTGGTCCCTTCAGGCTGAGGCCTCAGTGCTGATGTGACCACCACTCACTGCTTTAGCAGGGATGACTTTGGTGGCTTTTCTGCTGAGTCCTGAGCAAGGGCTGGGGCTCAAAGTGAGATGCTCTCTGGCTAACTGGTATCTACCTTTGTTAGCCACCAAATGACAGGGGAAGTGCTGGCAGGGAGATTTGTCTCTTCCCCCTGCAAAGCTGCTCACAACCTAACAGGATCACAGGAAAATTCAGGTAATCAAGGACCTCAGGAGGTCACCAAGTCCAACCTCCTGCTCAAGACAGGCTCAGCTCTGAGGTCAGACCAGGCTGTTCAATGTTTTATCCAGTCTGGTAGGAAAAAAACCCCAAGATGGAGCCAGCACAACCTCCCTGGGCAACCTGTTCCATGGCTTAGCTGCCTCAGAGCGAGACCTGGGCTCAGCAAGCCATTCCCTCATACGAGTCATGTGCACACATATAGCTACACCAATTCTTCTTCCAGCAAACATTTTCAAAGCATTAAACACAACAAATAAGCCTCTGGGGTTTGATCTTTTACTTTACTTTCTTGTTTCCCTACATGAGCCGCTGTCAGGAAGAGAGTCATGTTGAATATCACTCACATGCCCACACAGGAAACACAGAGCGTTTCTGTGTGACGTGCTTGAGAGACCTACATGGCTGAAATAAAGCACTCCTTTTCTAGCACACAAAACATGCAGCTTCCCTGAGCAGATATGCAGCAGGAAAACACTGCAAAGCACCACCGAGCAGCTGCACAATCTCTCAAGATGCACTTTATAAAGACGACATACATTTACTCCCCTTCTGTTGCTAAATGAACCAGATTCTGGAGAATGGGGACAAAAAAAAAGGACAATTTTCAACTTTCTCTTCAGCCATTCAGAAACATATTATGGACAAATACAGGACAGAAAAACATTTTCATATGAACCAAGTGTTTTACAAGAGACCAGTCATACTAAGGATCATCGAAAGACATTGCACATCTGTTATCAGAGGGAAAAGACTTTCTCCTGAATATCTCCTTTTAGAAATCCAAAGCTTGTGAAACTGGCTATTACACATCACTTCTGGGGTATTTAATGCAAGTTTTAACGAATCTGCTGTATCTGATGGCCAGAAATGCTGACACTGCTAGGATACCCATGCATAGCTGAAGTGAGAGCACTCTCCTGCTCACTGGGAAGCTTGCTGGGTAAAATGTTGCTAGCTGCTCTTAGGGGAAGGTTGTGGCATCTACAAATGAAACAATTACAGCTCCATCCAGAAAGGAGAGACCAATGCAATACTGGAGACACTAGAAACCTAATTTTCAAAATTAATTTTGTTTTGTACTCACTCTCTCAATGCCCTAGTATCTTGCTTTCCATAGCAAAACTGTTCTTTAACTTAGTCTCCAGAGAGCCAAACAGCCCTAAAACTACTACTGTGCCTCAAAACAAACCTCTCCTTTTGCCATCAGTCTCACCCATATATATTTCCAGGACACGGGGACGCAGGAGCGAGGGGCCAGCCCCAGGGAGGAGTGGCACAGGCACTCCCCGTGCACGGTGGTGGCACCGACGGCTTTGTTCCTTCCCTGTCACTGCTCCTTCTCACGCACCACAATCAGCTCCTGGTCAGGGCTCACAGAAGGGCAGCGAAGCATCACAGCCAGTCCTGGGCCATCCCTTGGGAGGTGTTCATGTGCTCCCTCCCTTGGGCAAAATGAAGCTGGGCACAACCACTTCCCCAGCAGTGGCCCAACCCAGGAGTGTCATCATGGCCCCATGCCCTCCTGAAGGTCCAACAGTCCCAGGACAAAAATCAGCAGGATACAAAAGTGTTTGGTCCTTTGTTTGAATTTAAATTATCTAATCTCTTCAAGGAACAGGATTAACAGAGAGGGAGCTCAAACCTTTTTATGATTCTTATATTTACTTCTGCTACTTTTAAATTTTTTTGCTTTTTGTTTTTTATATTTTAAATACTACCTTTTATTTGCAATTATTTGTTACTACTATTACTCTCCAGCACTGGGTCAGAGCTCTGCAGACTGTCTCAATTTCAATAAACTCCACTTTCTGTTGCAAACAGCAACCCAGATTATTCAAACTGCAACAATACTGAAGCACGGTCTCATTTCTCACCTCTAATACAAGACTGGAATCACTTTATTTCCAACCAGATTTACCTTCTGGCACTCAATCCTCATGTCTCTGGGACCACAATGCAGGCAGGGAGCACTTAATTAAAATATCAGCTCTCTGTCTTTTCCTTCCTTTTTCTTTTTGAAGTCTGATAACTCTTTTTATTAATCTCCCATGTTATACACCTTCCCTCTATCAATAATTCATTGAGGCTCACACCATAAATTGCCAGTGGTGCATTAAAATGTAAAATAAATAAATACATCCCTTTTAGACAATGGGAGGACACGGGTTCATTTTACGGTTTCACCTGGCTCAGAAATAGTCAAGCAAAATTAATTGTCCCCCTGAGATCCATTTCCTTTGCCGTAAGCAGCCCAGGCAGCTCTGCCCACATGTCTCTTCCAAATGAACATAAACAAACAAGAGTGAGTAGTCACAGCATCCCTGAGCCTCTGCCCCTCGGGGGGCAAACCAATACCTGGAACGAGAAAAGAGACGGCTCCCGAAGCGCGCGTGGAACCTTTCATCTCCTCCCCTGCTCGGGTGCACACGGTGACACCAAAGAGGCTGCCTCTCTTTTGACTCTTGCTTCATTTGCCTTTAGTTCCTGCTTTTCGTTTGCCACGTGTGCAGGTGGACAGATCTGTCAGAAACTCGCGGCCATGGGACTCAGCTCCCACGGGGAATGAGCCCTGGCTTGGGCACCTCTCCAAAGGAGACCTTGGTCAGAGTCAGTCATTCCTGCTTCTCTTCTCCCACAAAGAAAGGCAGAGGGAAAGAAGGCTGCAACTTTACCCAGCAGTGACAGAAAAATATCCTAACATGCTGAATTTTAAATAAAACTGCATCGAACCCAACATGGGCCCTCATTTTCCAAAATGTCCTTTTCCGTTCCATTACTCACATCTCTTATCCTGAACTGCGAGTAAGGATTCAGGGGTCGACCCCTGCAGCAAATTAAAAGGAGAGTGGTTTAGAACATGAACATTTACGGAGTGAATTCATAAAAAAGCAGTGACTGGAAACATGTTTAATTAGACTGGAGGGAATAAATATACACTGAAAGGAACAAGCTGTGTACTAGCCAGGAGCCGAGACTGGATGATAGAAATGTGACTTCCAACTTCCAAAAATACCTATTTCTGAAAAGATCAATTCCCTGACCCTAACCCAAACAAGGTATCTGAATGAAAGGAAAAGTCCAGGACTCATTCTTTCTTCCTCTTTCTAATAAAACCCAACATCCTCTCGCTGCCCTTGGTCACTTCACTTAACCTCACTTAACTTTTGCCTCAGTTTTAGAGGCTTTACAAGGCAGGTACATATTTTCTGTTACTCCTTATAGGAAACCAGGCCCCCCGTGACTCAATTTCCAATTCATGCCTTGTTTATTCCTGTTTTGCACATCTTTAATATTAAGCAATACCCAACTCTAAAACAGTTTCATTTCTTGCTACTCCCAATTTCCCCAAACCAACAGCTGAAAAGCAGAATGAACACATTTCCTCTTTCATTAACAGTTCCACGTAGCTGTTCAACAGCAGCAGTAATGCAAAAGCACATTAAAAAGCATATTTTCTTATTACAACTTGCCTGTAAAGGACATTTGAAAATAAGGGGTTTTTTCCCCATGAGACAATGAACCCTACATAGTTCTAACGCTCTAAACAGAGGAATTTTAGACACAGTTTTGTTCAAACTCTGATTTTATGTATCCAGACAGAAAACCAGGCCAACGAGAGCATCCTCGAGCGTTAAACCACAAAGACCCTGCAAACTGTGCCCTCTCCTCATTTTCTCCTCTCAGCAACTGTTGGCCAACTTCCACCAATTCTAAAAGAAGGGAAAGATATGGAAAATAAGTCTAATCCCACAAGTTTCATGGAATTGGGAGCTGAATAGAGACCAATCAAAATCACAGCTCCACAGAGGGAGATAAGGGCAGAAAGTGGCCACGGGGCTGATCTGCTCCATGGGCTGCCAGTCAGCCAGGGCTGCTCAGACTCTGCATCTCATCCCAAGGTGGATTTATGGCAGAGGGAAGGGGCAATTAGGGATTAAAAACCCCAGACACCAAACTCATTAAAAACTGGTTTAATTTGTTCCACTACCCTCATTCCTTTACGCAGATCCTGCTCCTATTTTAACTTCTGAATCAACACCAGACTTCTCAGCAAACTGTGTATCTGCTCTCATTTGCAGCCAATATTCAGTCTTCTTGCAGAAAACAGTTTCACCCAAGCTGCTGTAAAAACGTAACAAAATATAGTTTAAAAACCCTACAATGAAAGTTTTGCTGTGATCCTTCTGCAGCAATAAAATAGCACGGCCCAGTAGGACCTGATAAGGGGGAGATGATGATAGGCCAGAGACACTGAAATTCACAAAACAGGGTTTCATTTCATGCTGGGAAACTTCAATGGCAACTTTGATCAGTGGCTTATCAGAGCCACTGACAAGGCTTCATGTGAGGAGAAGAGAAGCAGCATTGCACGACTTCAGGAGCTTAAACACAGCCCCTCAGCACCACCCTGCCCTGACAGGTGCCAACCACAGCTCCGTGGGTAATGGGACACCAGGAACCTCCTCCCAGAACAAAATATATTGGTATTATGGGTGACCCTGCACCTCCTAAGGACCTCCATCAATCCAGTCTCAGTGAGCAAAACATACCCCAGCTCAGGGTGTGGCTGGGGTATCACTGGCTTGGCCCAACGAGGTTTTCTGCTTCCCAGAGAAAGGTAAAGCCTGTGCTCATGATTCAGCTCAAGAGAGCTTCTGGGCTACGCAAAACTCGAAGCAAAGAGTTGTTTTCAGTTTATAACCTCAGGCAGCTCCTGAATCACAAACACAGCCACCAGGACATTGCCACATGCCACTCCCAAACAGAAATTCCCAGCAACAGAAGAAAACTATTTAAAATAAACATTTTCATTTGAAGTTATGTTCACCACAAACTTGATATATATACTCCCCAACTCGGAAAACACTTGGAGCAGCAGACTGAGCCCTAACCACATACTTTGACCGCATCCCTGCCCTTCACAAAGAATCTGTGCTATTGATCCCCAATCCTTTGATCAGGTTTTATACCCAAAGGATGCCTTAGTTGTCCTAAGGAGAGATCTGAAAATCCTAACCTACATCTGCAGCCCGAGTCCTCTCCGTTGCTGCTGTTGATTTTGCAAAGGAGGAAGCGTCACGGGGAGCGTGGCCACGCCGCCCCGGCGCGGTTTCCTGCTCGCAGCAGGCGGGCACACAGCGCTGCATTCCCTGCTTCAGGCACCCAAACACCCGGTGCTGGGAGCCTGACCCATCACTGCGCCTCTGCCACGCCATCGCTGCCAAATCCTTGCCATGGGAATCCCAGGAATGTGCTGGTTTGCAGCTACAAAATGGCAACAGAGAAGATATCAGAGTTGAAATATCAGGAAATCCTAGTGGACGTGAATTGTGAAGTCCTTTTAATTTTCAGACAACTAAGGACACCTTGAAGTAATGAAAGGGAATATTTAACCACTCTCTGAATCTGGCCACTTTTTTTGACGCTGCCATCTCAGCAGGCAATTACTTTTATAAAGCGAGATTAATCAGATCCCCTCAAAGAGCCAGTGCTCAGGCACAGACCATGGCCCCTTTGATACTCCACATGAAACACATTCTAAAGAAACTTCTCCCCAAAACCCCCTGAAACGGCCCCAGAAAACAACGCCCCATTGACAGAAGCCCAGTCAGAGGCTCTGGGGCTGCCTGAAGCTGCTGCTCAAGTAACCAAAACATGCAGCTGCAGAGCCTGAAGCCCCTCAGATCAATCAAATCAAACCAGTGACTTTAAAAGAAGAAAAAGAGATGTCACCTGTGATTTTTCATTAGTATCAAAGGTATCCACTTTTGTGCATTTTAAATGGGAATATGTGTAAGTCTCCTATTTAGAATTATTTAAATACATTTTCATGTTTAATATTGAATTTAATGTAAGGAAAATGGCAGAACCTAATTGAAACCTATGAAAAGCAGAACACTGAAACAACATTCTGTTCTCATGTATGAAATTAATGTGGCTTCAGCTAACAAATACAGGCTTTCCTTCCTAAATTTACTCACATTAATCAAGGTAAAACTGAACAATATTTTTC
This sequence comes from Callaeas wilsoni, assembly GCA_013398955.1. Lineage (NCBI taxonomy): Eukaryota > Metazoa > Chordata > Aves > Passeriformes > Callaeidae > Callaeas > Callaeas wilsoni. The sequence goes on from VWPU01003089.1 coordinate 27,304, forward strand.
CCCAACCTGTCCTCAGGTTGCTGTTGTCATTTCAGTCTTTAAGAAGGGGCTGTATGCTCAAAGGTTGCCCTTTTTTTTTTTTAACCAAACATATAAGTTGATCTAATGAATGCAGCACTTGTCCCTACAAACCATGTTTCACCAATAGGAAAAGCAGGATTTCTCTTCTGGGAAGAGACAAAAATGTCCACTTGGACTGGCGTGNTCCCAGAAGAGAAATCAAGGACGAAAATGTCCACTTGGACTGGCGTGCTCCTTGGAGGGCATTGGAGGTCTGTCAAACATACTGCTTGGTATTCAGGACAACTTCTCCTTGCAAGTTTGAAGGCTTAGTTGGAGCTTTGGGGCTTTTAGGGAGCTTCGCAGCTGGGAACAGTCCAGGCAGAAAGCTCCAGTGCTGCCTCACTCACCTCAGAGGAACGTGCCCCACACTCCTTCAGGCAAGGCTCCCTCCAACATCTGCTCCCTCCATTCTTCCCTCAGCCTTCTCCATTTTTAAAAAATCCACTCATAAAGCATAAGTCATCTTTTAGGCTGTACAAATCCAGGTTTTGTGACAATTTCCTCATTTTTATTCTCCAGGAACCTCCATCACCTCAACATTCAAGGCTCTGGAATTTAAAAAACAACAAACAAACCAAAAAGAAAACCAACCTTCCCTCCAGGCTGTACTTGTTAATTGGAAAATCATGTCCTTCTGCAGAGGAAGGGGGAAGAAGGGACAGATTTTCCTACCAGCATCCGAAATACACCCCAGCTTTGCTCAGAAATAGGCTGACAGCCCTGTCCAGCCTGCAGTCACCTCTGGATGCTACCAGTCAACCTCATTGTTGTGTGACACTGCACAGCAGGTGTGAAAAACCACCCACCACTCAGTGTCAAAACATGCCACTGACAAAATCTCACCGAGGCTCTTCCTCATCCAGCAGCAACAGTGACAGGAAGGCTGCCAAGTGCATAGACAAGGTTTGCCTTCAGTAAATGGAATTTTTCTTACAACAAAGGTTACACAAGGTAGCATCGAATGAAAGGGCTATCAGAAAACTTGCTCTCCTTAAGAGATCTGAGAACTTGAAAATGCACAGGTCATGTCCTCCCTTACAGGTACATGGACACAGAGACATTAAATGACGTGCCAGAACTCATGCAGCAGATCTGTGGCACAGCCAAGGGCCTGCCCACGTCTTTCCGCCACGGCCGCCGTATCTTACACTCAAGTCAAGATCTCGTTTCCTCTGTGCGGAAAAGAGCAGCCATCGCTCTGCTGTGGAAGCTGAACGTCTTTCCAGAACTCCATATTGCTGCAGTCATGACCTTTTCAAAGGATTTGGTATGCTCCGACTTTCCAGTTTGTTTCTAAATATTTCTTTGACTGAAGCTCATCCACACTGACTTTTGCTGACAGAATTGCCAGCTTTGTCTGTCTCTCTGGGTTTTGTTTTGCCTTCTTTTAACAAACAAGACATTGTTGCAAGACAGAAGCTCTTGGGGTGGCAACTACATGTATGTTATTTCACAGTGAAGGACGTCCACAAATTCCTCAAGAGGCACTTAATACCATTCTGTCTTTCTGTTTCTGGGAATTGAACACTAGGGGCCATATTCTACCCTGATGAAACATCACCAAAGTCCTTGAATAATCACTGGTCTCAGTGGTCTCTGTGCAAAATTGGTCTCAGATGTTTTTACGACACCCTATGGTGTCTGTGTTCAGTGCAGGTTTTATAACCCTCAGCCTAAGTCAAAGCCCCTGATGACAAAGCCCCTGGTGCCCTGAGCCAAACCCCCAATGACAAAAGCCAGGTTTCCTGAGGACAAAACAGACTGAAAGCTATTTCTGAGAGCAAATATAGCAAGACAGAAAAGCAGAAGTGGTTGAGTTGATAGAGCAATTTTAGTTCCCACCTACACATATGCCCATAGCTTATGAGACAGGTACCAGGGGAAGAGAACAGCCATACTTTATGGATAAAATTGCCTTCAGATATTCAGAAAATGAGAGAAATGAGACCATGGTACGTGAACACAGAAAAGACACAGACATGTGAACGCAGATCCTTTCAGCGAGTGGGATAGAAGGAAAATGAAGGCCTCCATATACAGTCACTGCTCTCTGCTCTATTTGATGTTTTTAAGTATGACTCCTTTTTCATAGATGGTGGTAAGAAAATCTCCAAGACCAGTGGAGAGGATGGAAAAGAATACTCCTGAAGCCTGAAGTGACATGTTTTCTTACCTGGCTCGTGCTGTCACATTGAAACATTACAACATTGGAGTTTACAGGTGCAGAATTTGCCTTTCACAGCTTGGACACAGCATTTAAGTTCTTGTTGCCTGAATTTAGTGTACATATTGAGAGGTTAAAGTACACCAAAGGAAAACCTGGCACCTCCAGCAGAATTTCACACCAAATCTGCACGCAGGAGATAAACCCAGGGGCCCTAAACCCTGCACAGAGCCAGGTACGATGAACTCCCCATCACGCTTTCACTGCAGCTGCGTGATCTGGGGTTCCAATCAGTGTCGGGCACTTCTGGCAAGCCTCAGCCTCTGGCTGCACGTTTGTCACTGCTCTGGTCGGCTCTGCCCTGGCACAGCTGTGTGTGCTTTGTGGTTCAGCTCACTTGGCTGACAGGGGCCGTGAGAGCACAAAACATCTGCAGGGAAGCAGCAGCAATTTCAGCAGCCACCTTTACCACTGAGAGCAGAGCAGCATCATTACACACTGGGGGTCCCCAGAACTGCAGGCAGAGTCACTTCCTCTGCAAATCAGCCTTAAAAACAGCCAAAGAGAAACAAACACCGTTTAAGCCCTGTTTTCCAGAACTTGGCCTGGGTCCAGGCTGCATACTGTTCCTTACAACTGTGTGGAAAAACAGTAACCTGATATTTACACCTGGGAGCTCTGTGTTTGTAAGCACAGTAAAACACGTGCAGGACATTCCTATGCGTGAGCATTATATATTTCCAAAAATGTGATAATGTCTACTAGCACAAGTATCTCTGACCTGTCATATAAATGATCCAAATCTGGACAAGCTGGAAACCCCTTGACAGAAGTCAATGCAAAGCTCCCAATTTCTAGGAAAACAAAGAAAGGGGAAAAAAAAGAAAAAAAGCAAAGGCTTGACAAGAGTCAGGATCAACGGCCTAAATCAGAGACTTGAAGACTCAATCCATGGAGTGGCAAAAGGATGCCTTGTGTGAGTAGGAAATAGGGAGAGGAGACAAAAGAAGAAGTGTAACAGACCTGGGATGCCTGAGGAGGTATTGCTGGTTCAGTGCACAAATCCATGTGGCTGGACAGTAGGGAAAGACAATGAGGGATTGTGCTCCCAGTTAGGGAATTACATGGGCAACAACACACCTGAGCATTCTGTTTGGCAGGCAACAGCAGGGGGAATGAAGTTGTTATTTTGCTTGGTTCTGCTGCATTTATGCATTTTTTTTATTAGAGGCAGCACTGCATTTTATGTCAATTTATACATGGTCCAGTTGCTTAATGTTGGATTGATGTTTGCTCTTTTTCTTCTGGTTCTACTTTAAACAATAAGTTGCAGAGTAAAACATGTAAGAAATACTCTGTACAGTTCAGGAAAAACCCCATGTGCCATGGTTTACTTTTTGGGAGGCTAAAATATTACAATTAAAATACCCACTGAAGTGTCATGGAAGAATGAAGAGCCAATAACAATAAAAGGAACGGAGATTTTTCTAAAGAATTACAACTAGTGTTTTCAGCTTCATTCTCTTTTGCCATTTACTTTGTTAGTAAAAAAATGATGGCACTTTCGAAGTAAAAATTTTTTCCTAGGGTTATTTTAGAAAGTTCCCCTTTCTGGACCTACATTCATAGTCCTGAAGTATGTAACTCCTTCAGGCACTAAAAATAGAAATGGAAAATGGAAAGCAACAATTGGAAGGCCACAAAACCAAAAATACACACGGAAACCCCTTATGCTATAACAAACAGTACTGAAAGCTTTCTTATATCATACCAATAGCTATAGTAAAAGAACTTACAGTGAATTAACTGGACAGCAACACATTAGGAATGTCCAAGATAATAAATTTTTAAAAAATAGACCCTGGTTGTTAATGATCTTTAGACAGACCAATGCCACAGATGTCCCTGTGCATGCACCTGTGAAGACACCTTTTCTAAAGCTCTGTTAGCTGCTCTGTAAAGAAGACATTAATTGCATCCAGTGACTAATTTGCCAGGAATCTTGCTTTTTAAGACCACTGAATCAGAGCCCTGGGAATTGTAAGGGATTGCACACAAAAGCATTTTCAAGCCCGTCTCCAAAGGCAGCATCGTTTCAGACTGAACAGCAGGTTCATCCTCTGATCCAAGTCTGTTGCGGCGGAACAGCGCCAAACAAATGTCTGTTAACATTGTGCCAGGAAGCACGAGCGGATGGGCTCCTGCACTGCGCTAAGGCAAGAGCTCAGGTTAAGAGTTGGGCATCGGTCACGCAGCTCCCTCGTTCAAGCACAAACCTCTTCACCCATCACCGTGTGCTGTCAAACGCTTTTGTGCATTGCAATATTAAATACTTGTACCCTGGGGATGGGAACTGAATAGGCACAACACGGAAATTATGATGCATGCAACCATAGCCTTTAACCTATTAACGAGTATGACCAAGATCACTTATTTGGAGCTCTCTAATCATCAAGGCAAGAAGACATCAACAGCTACTGTGTCACACTGACAGGGCCTTCAATGGCAAGTGTGGTTCAAAGGTCCACAGGAAACACAAAGAAGCTTTGTCTTTTGATGTAAAGAACAAAGCTACCATGTGGCACAGCATCACACATGCAATTAGTCAGGAAAGTTAATACAGTAGAAGCAGATGGTGGAACCATGTCAACATTTTTAGTGGGCACATTTCCCCTTACTCTCCAGTTGCTGTGATCCGAGGTCGGGGGAGCAGCAGGCAGATTGTTGGTAAGCTGAACCTCACCAGGGATTGACAATCCCCTTTTATCTATCCATCTGAGGTACCCCTGTGCTCCCACTTCTGCTGGCATAGCCCCATCTTTGACACCTCCTCTTCACCACATCCCCATGCCACAGGGTAGCACCATTAACCTCCGTGCACACTGAGAGAAAACAAGGCAGAGACAGTCAGTCTCTAAGCCTGGTTGTGCTGGGAGATACTGACAGGAAAAGGCATTAAAAACTCCCCTTCAGTGGCCCTTACACTGCTCATTCTGGTCATTTCTGCAGCTCAGTGTGCTACCAAATGCTACACGAATCGCGTGCAGCACACGTCACTCCGCAGGACTTTACACATTTGCAAAGAGCAACTGCTCCTTTCTCACTGCCAGCCTCAAGCTCAGCTAACACAGGATAGAAATGAGAGGCTTCTTGGTCACCACCAATCGCAGAAAACGTAAAACCCAGACCGTGAGGATCGCACAAAGAAATACAATACAAGAGATGCTGTGGTTTGCATGACTTTGAAGTTAACAGCCCTGCACCGTCTTCAAAGTCTCTCTGCCGCTATTGTCAACCAGTTCTGCCCAATTCCCCAGCTCCATACCTTGTGGATTTCAACAGTACCCAGGTGAGGATGGCAGGAGCTTTCAGCTCTGCAAGTCATTTAATTAAAATAAATCAACAACCAGCAGTTAGTCAAAGCGCTCCTATGCTCCAGCCACCAAGCTGCCGAGTTCTGCAGCCCTCGGTCCAATCTGATTTCCTTCAAAGCTCCTGGCAACCCATTAATTAAAACACATTATTTACAGCTTCCAGGGGCTTGAAACCATGGGATGCACTTGATGGAATTCATGCAATTACGTACAGGCAGTCCTAGTGACAGGCCCCATTCTTGCTCCTGCTCTCCCCTGCTCCCACACCCGGCCGTTTCCTTCCCCACGGCTCATCCACGCGGTGCTGTTTGGCCTGGGCCGGCCACGCCGGGATCGGCTGCCATGGAAATGAGCAGGAGGCAACAAAGGACCTGCGAGTCTCTCACTGGAGATGGAGGAGTAGCAAGGCAATAGCACAGGAAGGCCAAGACAAAGAGAAACCAATTTGCCTGCTGCCTTTAAACACAAACAACCCTCCTCCTTTGTGTAAGGCGATGGTGATGAATTGAGTTTTCCCCTGATTTAAGAAACCAAGCCCCTTCCAGCCAAATGCAACAAAGCCATGTGGATGGAGCATCCTGCCTTTGGTCCTATGCAGCAATCCATCTGTCAGTGCTCTGTGGGGAAATGATCCCAAAGCAAACCCAGAGAAGGTGTAGTTTAATAAGCAATCACTGAGTCACTGGTACCACAGCATCAGCTGCAGACAAATTTCTTAGCTTTCAGAAGGAGTTTTTCTTTTTACTCCATTATTAAGCAGTCATGCTCATCAGCAATTCCCGTGACTTTGCAAGAAAAATCATCTTAAAACATAACCTTATAAAGTATGACTGACAAGCATAACGCAGTCTCCTGTGTCTTTGAACTCATTTCCAAAGGTATTTGAGAAGGATTGAGAGCAGCCCCGTCAAGGATTTGGGGGTGCTGGTGGATGCAAGGCCAGACACGACCTGGAGATGTGCCCTCACAGCCCAGAAACCCAACACGTCCTGGGCTGCCTCCAAAGCAGTGTGAACTTAGATACAAGTCTAAAAAATAAGAAATTTTTGTAAAGTATGTAAGATATAAGGAATATAGAAGGACATAAAGAAGATTTTTTTACATCACTGCAAAACACTGGCACAGGTTGCCCAGAAAGGTGATAAATGCCCCATCCCTGGAAACACTCAAAGCCAGGTTGGACAGGAATCTGAGCAACCTGATCTAGTTGAAGACATCCCTGCCCATGGCAGCGGGTTGGACTACATGACCTTTAAAGGTCTCTTTCAACCCAAACTATTCCGTGATTACTTGCATTTTACGAGAATAAAGGGAACATAAATTTTTATGGAACCGTGAACTTTTTACTGCTTATGGAGTCCCACATGAACGCTGCTGAAAGATCAAGTACCATAAGCCCAAGACATCCATCGATATAATTATCCCAATGATCATTACTTTCCCCCCCGGCCCCCATGTGTTTCTTACCTTTTTTTTTTCCATGAGTCCAAATGACTAATCTATGTAAAACCTATGGAAAGCATCCAGAAATGTAAAAAGGAGAAGACTCTATTAAAATAAGTTACTACCAAAGCCTAATAGCTTTCTTCCTGCAATACAAAAGTGGATTTTGGCTTTATTCTCCTGTGGTTCATTCACGAAAGGAAGGAAAGCAAGAAGGGGAGAAAGCATTTCTTGCACAATGCAGGAACAGCTCCGCAGATTTCAGTCTGTAACTCCAAATACCCAACGTGCACCATGCCCTCAGCTGGTGTGAGAAACTGCTTGTCTGCTCTGAAGTCACTGTAGCCACTCCAATTCAGATTAGCTCTAAAAGCCTCTTTCTTCAAGATGCATTGCAGTAATGTACTGGTATTATTCAAGTCCAGATTTAAATGTACTACAGAAAAGGTGTTTTTTGCTGCAAGAAAACCCAGAAACTCAGGACACTTTATCAACATCTGTCTCTTGATTAAGCCTTTTGCCACTGTGATTTTCATAAGAAGAGCTACGAATGGATTCATAGGAGACAGTGACCATGAAAATGTCTCTGAGATGACTGTTTTATTACGCTTTCTTCCTTTTCTCTACTGAGTCCCTGTAGGCGGTAAAAGTACCAATGCTTTCCCTCCAGGGCAGCCAGAATGAAATACCAGACACCTTTCAGCAATTAAAAAAAAAAAAAAAAAAAAAAACAGCAATATGGCTTTAGACCATACAAAACAGGAGTCTGTAAATGTCTGGCCATTAGAGTATAGAGTTCTAAACTTGCAATACTTCAGTAATTTTCTAGGTCCCCCAGAAAATTTTAGTGTATTAACATACACTAAAAACATTAAACTGTGTGTACAATTTTAAGTCAATAGAGTTTGGGGTTTTTTTAAATTTTAAATCTGTTACATCATAGATACTGGCAGTGCAGCAAGTGACCTGTAGCCTCTGCTAATTGATACCCTCCAGAAATTAAAAAGTAGCATCAGAACCAAAAACCCAAGTTTCAGAAGTAAGAATTCTGCCTCTGGCAGAAGGAACAGCATCCTCCAGCTCAGTATGTCAGAAATGAAGGTACAAGTAGAGGAATCATTTTCATATGTTCCTCCAAAGTGTTCTCTAAATAGCAGCACAGGCAAGACCCTATGAAGGCTCTGGCCACAAGGTAAAGTTAGAAGGTTTTGTCACTACCAAACACCATCCAGCCTGGACTGGATCCCCAGGACTGGGACTGGTGAGCAATACCAGAAGAAACTTCCCCTCTGCAAATGGTTTCCAGTCACCTAAGTGTTACCAAGACAACTCCAGCACCCAGAATACAAATTACCTTTGGGGTAGCACCATAAACTCTGAGCACTTACCAACTCTGCATGCAAATTTAAATCACAACAATTTAAGTGACAACTGTGTAAACAGCAGAAACTATTAAACTATCACAGGAGTCAATGGTACTATAGTCAGGAAAAATGTTACTGGAGGCAGCAACAAAACCGAGCAAAAGGAGGAGGAGAGACACATTAAAAAGTTCAGCCTTGTAATTCATGAGTGCCAGGCAAGGGCTTCTCATTCCCTAGGAAACATCACTTTTTCTTTGACTTCTCCTTGTCCTGGATATCAACTATAAATTAGACCTGATGTTGAGGCAAAACTTTATATGTAAGAAAGCCAGGCAGCTTTGGGTGCCGAGAGACACCGGTTATAAACAACCCTGGAGCTGGGCATTGCAATTTCTTTATTTCCAACAGCTGCATTTCAAAAAAAGGAAAAAGAAAAAAAAAAAGAAAGAAATATACCTTCTTTTGCCTTTGGCATTGATGTGTGAGGCATTTTTAAAACTCAGTGTTTAAGAAATGCTCTGGATGCACAAATTGTTTTGAAAAAATGCTGATAAAGCAAGCACAGCAGCAGTTACAGCCCTGAAAAATTACATCAGCCAATAGCTTCAGCAAAGAGTAAGTATAAGGACTTAGGCAACCGAACTAAGAATTTTAGGATGCCTGGCAAGCTCAGAGACAGAAACCTGAGAACGAAGGAGGGCTGGCAAACACCAAAAGCTGCAGTCCACATGAAAGCTGAGTAACATATAGTAGTTTTTTTATCCTTTCAGAACATTTGTCACTGGGAAGTCCCAAACACTTTACAACCAAGACAGTCAGAGCCAGTTCTTCAGCAGGAAACCAGTGGTGCCCTCGATTTTACGCTTCCGTCAGGAGGTAACTTCACCTGGCAAGAGTGAGGAGCGTTCTAGCCAAATTCCTTCCTCTATAGCTGTCCTATCTTCATGCAGACTGTAACAAAAAAACCCACAACAAAACCCCCAAAGCCCTACATTATTGGGGGGGTGCACCTTAAACTGGATCCCTCAAGAGCAAGCAGTAGGGCAAGTGTGCATTTCTGTGCACACTTTATTTCACAGGAAGTGAAATAAATCACAAGCTACCAGAGCATTAACAGCTGTGTTATATATATGAAAAATTAAAAATTGATTATTAGGCTCCATATTCTTCCAGTAAGACTCTTGAAAGATCCCTGGCAGGAGGTCTGGACCCTCGGGTAGCTTTGCAAGTCTCCCCCACAAATGAAAGCCAGCAGGGAAGTCCTGCTGTCCATAACTCCCATGGCTGCTCGGAAGTTGCTGAAGTGTTCACACCCCTTTATTGTCCCTCTTACACTGACACTTTATCAAGTGCTTGGCTACAAGAGGATTTACTGATTAAGGTATCAAGTGCAACAGCTCAACTGCACAGAGCCAAAAGCAAGGCAACGTGAGTCTGACCGCTTTATTCCATCCTTCCTTTTGCTAAGGTGACATGAGTCTGACCACTTTATTCCATCCTTCCTTTTGCTAAGGTGAAGTCCTTCCTACCAGATTCATAAGGTGCAGCTTATAAGTAAAAATTCTCATTCTCCTGCCAGGTAAAATTACTGTTGGAAAATCTGCATGACTTGGTCTGTATGACCAAGCAGGAGGCTCGGTTAGAGTATGAGAATTTGCTCAGTGGGACTCTGTGCAGCCACAATCACTTCAGACATTGATCATTCCACAGAAGAGGATGTGGGATACAACCTCCCATTACTAGACCTTTCCTTGCCCAGCTGGGAGCAGCTGATGAAATTCGAGAAGAGCTTATTCTAAAAAAATCAAGAGAACCCTCTTCATGCCTGTGCATTAAACACCCTCCCTGCTCACCAGCCATTCTCTAAAGGCCACGTCCTGCTCTGATAATTTTGAGACAGGAGAAGGCAGGATTTTTCCAGGACATCCTGCTTCACACCATGGGAGGAAGATGCTGCACATGCACAAACCAAAGGCACTTTTAAGCCCCCTTAAAAGTGGGAAGTGGGACAGAGCTGTGATTGGCCTTGCTTTTAAGCCAGTGGCAAGAACATGATCAACTTCAGTGCCAATGAGAATTGATGTACAAACCCCACAAACTGGCAAATAATGGCAAGACTTCACAGAATCAATTAAAATCTTCATTCTGAAAATAACAAAGAATTCTTCACCATCCCGTACCATGTGACAGCTACAATGAATAGCCCTTAAGGAGAAGTTGCGTGATCCAGTTCATCTCATCCATCACCGACTGCTTGTCTTTCCAAAAGCAGAAGATGAGAATAAAAAAGACCCCAATCCCTCAAGAAGCCTAAAGAAGCAAAGAACCTCAAATTACTACTGTTAGAAATAATGTTGTTCTAATGACTCTGTCCTACAGTACTTGGCATGGGGAACTTCAATCCCAGTATCTTTTCTCAGTGGTATCACTTCTCCATTTGCTATGTGCACATTTTTTTTTACATTAGTTGCCTCTGGGAAAGGAAAGGGAACTGGTAAAGGAACACAGAGGGAACAGTCCACCTGCACTGGGGAGGGATGGGAGAATAACTGCACACTGGCTTTGATGTTGTTCACTTTTCTTTAGCTGTTATAGGCAAAAGAGTAAGCAAAATAGTGAATATGAAGTTAAACCCATTGCCAAGTCCACAGCAGCTCAGTCCCAGGTCAGATTATCACCTGACAGGCATCCCTGCACATGCATGTGGCAATTAACATGGAATTAATTATTTATAAGTACAGATGTCTAAAAACAACCACCAGCATCCCAAAAAGCAAACAAAAAACCCAACCAACATTAAACATGGGAAAAATGCAGCCATGGAATTTAGAAGGCAGATGTTTCTCCAAAGGGCCATACATTTAACAGTCCTGATCCCTGGAAATACAGCCACTGGCCAGAACTTCCCTTCCAATGACAGAGTCATTTTGGTGGCCAGCAGAAGCAGGTAACACAGACTGACCATCCTCTGCCCTTGGCTCTCTCTTGGGAGAGCCGTGGAAGGGAGGAGCGGGCTGGCAAGATAATCATTAGAAAAGGGAAGGGGCCTATGCACAGAGAAACACCCACTTGCAAACTTCCTTTCTTGTGAAAGAATAAATGATTCAAGGATGTGAAGCTGCTAACAGATAATAGAGCAAAGCCACTTAGAATATTTTAGTAAGAAAGCTCCTATTCCCTGCCTTGTGAAAAAAAGTTTTGTTTCTCATAGAGCTGACTCTATTCTTTTCCTTTTTTCTTCTCAGCTCTCGGTCTGTGGCAGTTCATTATAAGATATGAACGCTTCCCTTTGTTCCTGGGTCAGCCAGGTCCTGTCATACAATTCAATTGGCAGGTGAATTTTAAATGGGTCAGAACTGATAGTAAGCTCTTAAAATGAGAATAAGCTGATTGTCCCTGGAAATAGAAAAGAACAGAGGGGACTTTCAGAGTATCTGTGTCTCCAGATAACCTTTGTTATGTAATGGAGCTGCCTTACACTGATATTTTTTTCCCCCTGCCATGGAAGCAACTGTGTCAAGGCCTGCTAACATTGGAATAGCTGTTTATCAAGGAGAAACGTGCCAAACGCGCATAAAGCCTGGGAACACTGCAGAGAATCACAACCTCTGGGTCCTGCACCCAAGTCAGACCCCCTCAGCAGTTGTCCTCTCTGCATTTGCAGCACAGGGGCTTCTCAGCCCCCACCAGGCTGCTGCAGGGTAAACAAGGGCAAGGCACAGGTCTAAGGCTACAGCACTCAAAAGTGCCCAAATCCAAACGAAGGACTGCCAACAGTGACCTGCCCCATACAGCAAAGATGAACTGGTTTGCTGGCAGTCTCCTCAAGACTAGATCAGACTCCCCCCTAAAGCCAGATGCCCTCTGTGCAAGGGTACAAAGTTACTTTGGAGACAGATGAATTTATAAATAGTTGCTAAGAAGCTTTCAGGCTTATGCAAGTTTTCTGTGAAATCATCAAGTCCTTTGCTAACTCAACTGAAGCACAGGCTCATGATTGAGATCAAACCTTCACTGTCCTCTCCACAAGTCTTTCAAGGCCAAATGAAGACCAGTCACTAATATTTTAATATTCAAAATGTGATGGTTACTGGCTGCGTGGAGGCCCCTGTTCGGAATTATATCCTCAGGAAATCCTCACTGATCAAAAGCCAAGCCAGAAGCCAAAAACCTCCTGCTTCCCCAAGTCATGCTGTGCCTCCAAACACAGTCTGAAGAGCTTTCCTAAGGGGTTAATCGGAATTTACGTAAGATCAAATGAAGAACAAAATCTGGTCTCTTCTGTGTTTTAGTTGCAGTGAAACACGAAGCAAAGCAGACAGCCATAGATCCCTGCTGTGATCGTCATAGTCCCAGGCCATTTTGCTCTGGACAGCATTTCTGCTGTAAGATCAGAATGGTTAACAAATTTTTAAACAGCAGAGCGAGAGAAAATCTACAATTATTCCAGCTTCAGGTCTGTCCTTAGAGATTTGATATTATCTAAAAACTAATAAAACCATTCACAAGAAACACATGTAACAAAACCACAATTTGGAATAGTTTTTCCATAGTTAGCAATAGGAGACTACTTAAATTTGATTTATGTGAACACAAAAGTTATAAGCCTGCAGTGATATTTCCACCCCTTTCCAATCACCACCTTGAAAAATGTTTTCTGCTCTATTTGAATTAATTCTTAAAACTGGAGTTTTATATCCGTTTTTATTAGCTGTTTTCACTGCTATTTCTTAGTGTGATTTTACTGTACAACTTGCCACACTGCAGTCTTTATTCATGCAGCAAAGAAGCTGCCAGGATGAAGCTCTAGATTGTAGCTTAGTCCTTTTATTAGCCTCAGTTTTTGTGATCATCTTTTATAAAAATCAATAAAGTATTTTATAATCATGAAAAAGAAGAAAAAAAAGAAACAAAAAATGAAAACCACCCTCTAACCTTCCAAGGGCACAGCAGAGCCCTAAATCAGTGACAGCTGGGATGCATGCCATTCATCCAAACCCCCATTCTGTGGCTGCCTTGCCCCACAGTTTTCTTCCTTCCCTGGATCCCAGGAGTCCCCAGGAAGAAATCCCAGCAGAAGGCAGGACAAGCTTGTGAGCACACACACACCAGCCCACCACCTCCTCCTCCTGGAGCAATGTGCTGCCAGCTCCAAATCAAGCTAGGAGAGGTGGAAAAGAAAGGAAAAGAAAGGGAGTCAAGGCAGTCTCATGTTCCCCCCACACCATCCCTTGCCAGGGTTCACGTGTAACTTGCAGGACATAAAATCCACTCTCTGCAGGGACAAACCTCCTCCGGAGCAGCTACATCCCAGAGGTCTCCAAGCTGCTCCCTCTGCCCACAGCCACTCTGGGCAGCCCCACATCCCCACCAGAGGCTCTGTGGTGCTGCACAGGAGCAGCAGAGCAGCCATCCCATACCGTGGGGCTCTCCAGGCTGTGCTGTGACAGGGCAATAAGTCAAGAGCATGGCAGCATCACCCCTGCACAGTGACAGTGCTCTCTCCTTGCCCCCAGGGCACCTATGCATCAAACCCTCTCTCCCAGGATGCCTCTGCCTGTAATTTTACAGATTGAAAAGGTCAAAATTTTACCTGCATTTACTTCAATTCCATTCATACATTATTAAAACCTTTTAGGGATCACCCGCTTGCTCCAGGCCCTCCCACAGAGCTGGGCAGCAAGGGCATGCTAGCTAGGGAATTGTTATATATTCCATGTCAAGGACAACAATTCAAAGTCAGGCACAGAAGAGAAAGATGCTAAATAAGGTAATGTATCAATATCTCTAATTGAGTTCTAAAATAACTGGTGTTGTTTAAATATGTGTGCATTACACAACACTGGAATCTCTCATTTGAACACATACAGCCTTTTATCCAAAAGTAGCAAGATGCCCTACAAACCTTTCTACATGAATTGTAAGGAGCAAGCAAAAAAAAAAACCCAAAAAACATCACTCTACCTGCAGAAGAAATTCAGCTGCTTCTAATCTATTTAAGAGAGGACAAAGCACCAAACAACCTATGGATATAGAATAAAACCACATTCCTCTGAAAATCTGAGAAAAGATCAATCCCAAAGAGTCAGTCCTATTTCCTTCATCTGTATGTACTGGAGAGCCAACACCTGCTGTAGCTTTACATCCTCTTACCAGCAGGAAGGAATATTGATTTTTGTACAGGAGAAAAGATGAGAAAAATAGAGACACATAAACAATGTTTAACAGCATTTCCTAAAGCAATTCCTTTTTTTAAAGACTCTCTTTGAACATTAGCAACTACTTCATTCCTGGTTAAGTCTGAAAGATATAATTTGAAACAGAGCAGAAGGCAGCATGGCAAATCAGATGTTGAGTTTAACCGAAACAAAAAAAGATGACAACTTTTCAGACTATGTGTCTTGTCCCAATGTGGTCACTGTTTATAATGCTCAAGCACCTGTTATCGCTTATTGATTCAAAGATTGAGTGGACAGAAGAGCAATCTTAGGACCAAAGGATGCACACGTAATGCTGTGTGGGAACCTCCCTGCTCCCACAGCTCCCACACCCTGGATAGCAGACCAGCCACTTCTGCAGTGTCATGCTCTGAAGAATGGGAATCTGTGCTCCACGTGGAGTTCTCCAAACTCACTCAAGCAGCTGCACACAAAACAAGCCAGGACTGAGCAGGCAGGAACACTCAGTCTTCCTCACCCGGCATTAGAAGCTTTGCAGAGGTCGCAAAGGCAGAGAACAGCCTGGTTTGAAGAGCACAGCTGAGCCCAAGTGACACCTGAATTCTCAAAAGCTCACTTCCCAAAAGAGCTGCCTAAGCCTCAGCCCACTGTGAAGAGCAGCAGGAATTCCAGTGCCAAAGAAATCAGATTCCACTGGAAAGCTGGGGAAGCCAGGGAGACCCGAGGGCAGTGCTTGCTCTCCCCTCGCTCCTGTCAGCGGATGTTCACAGCTCTGAGGACAATGATTGCCAAGGCCAGCTGTAGCTGTGGGCAGTGCTTTATGAAAACCAGGAATGTCTGAAGCCAGTTTCAGATCATGGGTTGCATTTTGAACCCCCTGACATCCATTTGAAGTTGCAGATGGAAATCCTGCTCCTTAGTGAGTAAAGTCTTTCTGACAATAAAATAGGATCTGGGAAGCATCTGGCTGCCTTCCCCTATCCTGATCTCATGGGAACAGTAGCTACCACTCAATAACCTGACCTTTCAACTGGGCTGTGCTTGAATTACTCTGGTAGGCTCATTCTTTCATCCCATCTCCTGCTTTCAGTTCATCTTAATTTATTGCCAATTTCCATAATGTGCTCCTTTGGTGACCTGTGTATAAACAACAGTTGCTTCTATAAATCAACTTCTTTTTCATTTGGTTCAAATGTACTCGCCTGGCACCTGCATAACATTTTGGACTAAAAATCTCTCACTTCAGATATCCCAGATCTTATCCTAATTTTCTATTTCCTTTTTATTTGCCTTGCAACATTTGTAAGAATGAGTCAGGAAATAAATTCAATTGTTAAGTTATAATGCTGCTTATCTTACCACGCTTAGAATAAACAGACCTTATCATCACAACATGCTGAGCCACCCTAACAGCTGCCAGGACATCATAAACTCACCATACTGCAATATCACACATCCATTCCTAAAGGCACTACTGAGATTTCTCCAGAGCCTGGAAACTCCAAATGCACTTTATTTTTTAACACCCTTAAGAGGTCCTTGTCCTGGAAACACTTCCTGTGAACAGTTAATACCAATGGCAAAGCCAAACAGGTTTAATCCACTCCTAAGAACATTCTCAGCTGTTTAACACATTCATTAAAAACATTTTCTGAACTGCTCCTGCTAACTCACAGGACACTGGGAGTAACGGATGGATAGCAGACACTGCCAGCAGTGGCTGGGACTGAAATGAAGGATGTTTAAACTTCCATGTTCTGCCAAGTACTAATATCAATTACGAGTTATTGTACACTTACAACAGATCGTGTTCACTGGTCTGTGCTTGTAAATCACTAAATTGGTCATTAGTGTAGCACCAAGGCCACATTCATATCTTTGCTGTAGAAAAGGACAGCACAGCGTCTCATACCAAAGCAATAAAAACATTCCCCAATGAAATAAAAAAGAAAAATCCCACAATGAAATTCAGGGTGAGTGTGCAGATTGTCCTGGGTTGCAGCATGAAGCACACTGGAAACTTTGTGTTTTACTTTCTTTCCAACAGGTAGAAAGATTATCATGTTAATTATTCAAAAGTAGGTAAGAAATGAGGAATGTTTCTCAGTGGTGCTGCTCCTTGGCACTTGAATAAGGCTAAACAAATTTATTCCTAACAAATCTCCACCATTAAGATTTGTCACATCTAGATAATTTCTACAGCTTCCTCACAAGGGGAAGTGGAGGGGCATTCACTGATCTCTCCTCTCTGGTGCCCAGGGACAGGACCTGAGGTTGTGTCAGGAGAGGTTTAGGTTGCACATCAGGAAAAAGTTCTTCCCCCAGAGGGTGGTGGGGCACTGCCCAGGCTCCCCAGGGAATGGGCACAGCCCCGAGGCTGCCAGAGCTCCAGGAGCGTTTGGCCAACGCTCTCAGGCACAGGGTGGGATTTTTGGGGTGTCTGTGCAGAGCTGGACTGATGAGCCTTGTCAGTCCCTTCTACTTCAGATATTCTATGATTCTGAACTGGCAGAAGTGTGAATAAGTATGAATCTCACATTCTATAGGTCCAAGCAGCCCAGAGAGTATGCAAAGCTGGCTCTGATCCCAACAACTTTAACTTAACCTCTCTTCTTGGTTCCCATCTTTCATCTGGAACATTAATACATACTTCACAGGCCTGATTAAAAAAAAAATAAAAAACCCCATTATTTAAAGTTTGCACAGTGCTTTGAAGATGAAAAGGGCTATGTTTTCTCACTAGAACAGCTTCAACACAGATGTAGTTTATTTTTGCTCAGGAAATTTCTGCCATTAAGTTCTGTTTGAAGAATGAATTTATCGGGAGAAAAAATCTACTTTATATGAATAAAAAGTACTGTATTTAATAACATGCCTAAAAAAGAAAAAAAAAAGAGGAAACATGGCACAAACAGTAAAATATTTTGGACATTATATACTGGCATGATGGGAAAGCTGCATTGTCTCTCAAAGCACCCTGGAGATTCAGGAGATCCCTGGCGGGATCCTACGTGTCCATGACACAAAGCAAAGCAAGCAATTGTACTGCATCCAAACTCTGAGGGTCCTAAGCTCCAAGAACAGTCTCTTGCTGAGTTCCCCTCACCTCATACTTGAGACAATAACACAGTATAGACCATTCCCTGTGAATTCAGCCCCTCACCTCCGTGCCAGCGGAGACTTTCTGGCTGCACGCGCAGTTCCTGCTCCGCTTCACCTGAGCTGTGCCGCGATGTACAGCCACAATGAAGTGCATGTTGCAGAACGTGACCGAAAAGAAAATCATCTGTGCTTCCTTGAGTTCTTGCTGGCCAGAGACATATGAAAACGGACCTGAAGCAAGGAGCCTACATGGATCTAGACTTGCCTCTTGTTTCCCAGTCCTGCTGCACAAACTGCCATGTTTATGCTACTTTCACAAAATATCAAATCATGTGATTTCCCCTTCCTTGTTTCTTTCAAAGAGGAGGGTTGCTGCTTTTGTTTTGTTTTGTTTAGTTTGTTGTAGCTGTTGGCATATGCGAGGAGAGCAGCATCCCAGTTACAATAGTTTTGGAAGCTGGATTCATTGTGTTGTGACGGGTTGCTCAGGGCTCTCTCCACATTTTTCCATTTCCTTGGCAGAGCTGCAGGCAGTGCAGTGTCAGAAGACAAATTACAGAGGCATTTACCCAGTTCTGGGGCTTGTCGGTTGCTATTCAGCCTTGACCCAACTGGCAATGATGGACTGAGTGCACTCCACTGCTTGTGGGACAATTTTCTTGGCACTGCAAAGACTTTTCATCATATTTTTGGACAAATGCACTGTGTTAAACATACCCAAGTATTTTAGGCCACAACCCTCGTTGATGTAAACCAGTGTAGCTTTGCAGAAATCTACACAGCTGTTTACATTCAGTCCTTTAACATCACATCAGTTTGAGAATAGGGACTTTAAAACACACAGCACTGCAGGATTTGTGTTTATTGCTGTACAAGCTTTAAAATCCTCATCACAGAAGCTTCCAACACAATCGTCAACCAACACCATTCATGCAAAAGCAGCATGTGAACTTTGCCAGATTATAAATAATGAACACATGTATTACATGTGCTGTTACCAAGGGTATTTGTAAAACCTCCACAGCTCAGCAATGGCAGAAGTCACATCAGGGCAAGTTTACCAGAGAAGCCAATTTCATACCCAGTAAACTGATTGGCTCTCACACATCTTACAGAGTGTTAAGCCTCCTTAGTGCTCTTCTTTTCCCTAACACTCCTTCCTTTTCCCCCCAGTGCATTCTTCCTCTATCACAGCAGCCGTTTCAGCCTCTGACTTCAGCTGGGTTACTTTTACTTTTAATGCACCAGTTCCTGGGCACCTGAGGTACAGCCAGGTACCCGTACATCTCATGGACACCAGCCTGGGCTCTGCCTGCTGGCTCACAGGTCTCAGGTTCCACCTCAAGTCCCAGAGAGGTTCACTGATACATCAGCCAAAGTGCTCGAGCTTGTTTACAGACTCACAGCTTTGCAGGAGGACCTTTAAAGCAAGAAAGAATCTATTTTTCATGTTTAAATCAAATATGTGAGAAACAGGACAGTAAAAAACAAAGCCTTGAATTCTTCCGCCTTCCACAGATCTCTGGTTTGACCTTTCCTGCACTATCACGGCAGTGCTACATCCAAGGTACCAACAAGATACCAAGCATCAGCACAAGGATTTAACTCACTCTGAAAATTCCATGGAGCTGTGGACTAACTCCCAGCAGATAATGTCATTTTAGGATCCAGCTCTTTCATCCCTAAAACCATTCAGGAGGAAAGAGAACATAAATCATAGCTTTTCTCTCAGGGAAGAGTGGCTTCCTACTCTTCTGCTGCCGTGGAGTCTCCCCTGATCCAGAAAGTCCTGCTTGGGCTGGTTGAAAACAGGGAAATTCCCAGCAAAATCCACTACTCTTAAGAACAAACAAGCAGGCAAATAAGTGAACTTCAGTCTAGATGTCAGAGTCCCTTCCAACACCAAAAAAAAAAGCTTTTGAGAAGCAGCTATGGTTTTAGGACAATAACAAGGTACCTGGTGCAGCCCTGAATGCCACTCAAGAAGAGTTTGGGTGAGAAACAAAAAGAAAAGCACATTTGTGGAGATGCAAGGGATCAAATGCCCTGTGGCAGGTGCACTTCTACAAATACACGTTGAGCTGTGCTTCCCTGTAGCAGCCCTGTGCTCATGCCCATGTGAAGAAATCCATCAGGCATGCAGCCCTGATGCAAGGACAGTACATGCTCTCAAATATGCAGCACTCTATGACCACTTCAAAGTCCTTCCTAACATGCTATAAGGTTCTGGAAAAGATTCCTCGAACAAGTTGATTCATTAAATGGCTGGAGTAGTTAAACCTGTGGTTTTGTTTTAATGATTACTGTGGAAGGTATGGAATTGACTAGCAATACACAATTTAAGGAAAAAATACATTGCCTAAATCTATGTTAAACTAGGTTTCTGCACCAAACACGGAAACCTAAGATGATTCTGCTTCCTTCCAGCACCACTTTGATGGATGGTGATATTACATAACAGGAGTACTACGGAGAAGGAGAAACCTTGCATTAGCTTAATACAGCAGTGCCTAAGGGCTCCCAAAAGCAGCTGCACTGCTGCATCTGGGAGTGAAGGGGAAGAGCTGGCCTTGAAAGCAGCAGCCAGGACAGGTTACATGAGGGAACCATCCAGCTGGGGATTCCAAGCAAGGATAATGGCCACTGATGCACCTTCCCAGCTGCCTCCTTTACACAGAAGACAGAAAATTAGCAAAGCCTGGATTATCTTTAAAGCCCTCAGCAATAGCAACATAAAACTTACTGTGGTAAGCTCACAAGAATTATTGATCACCAACAATCCTATTAGGCTCCTAGAACCCAGGAGTACTGGCACACACATGCACACATACACCAGAAAGAAGGACTAAGAAAAACATTTCCTGATCCTGTTCTTTGCAGAGACATTTCTGTTTCTCTGGGCAGCACTAAGACAAAAGACCAGGTAATGCAAACATGTCAAGTCTTCTTTTCCCCATTCTTTCTTCTAATAATATATAGTGTCACTTTGCACCTAAGTGAACTCTAGCAATGTCATGGAGTCTTTCCAGTAGAAAATGTTAAAATAAACTCTAAGCCATAGAATTTAGCAAAGTGCCAAAGATCAAAAGTTAGAGAATGGCACTTCTGACTCAGAGGTGAGAAAATAATTCCTGAGACTGCGGCAAGCCCAGGGGGACCTCAACAGAGTAACATTTCAGGGATGCTTTCTGAGTTATCTGAAGGAAAACAATTACAGAGTAATCGAGTCTCTATCTGAGCACGTCTAACATCTGGGATATCATCGCGTCCCATGAAGGAAGCAGGATGAAAAAATTGTCTTAGGAACATATGCATTTCTAGGAGTGACAGCTAGAAACTGCCATGAGAATGATGCTGTTTACTGTCTCAAACACCTCATTTTCACACAGAAGGTTTTGCTTCTGCACAAACTTTTCCCTATGCCAGAGATTTCCCAGTCTTTCAGGGACTATCTACATTGTCTCTGCCATCAGCCAGAGATCATCATTTGTGTCACACTAATAATATCTAGAGCCAGCCAGCCTCACCTCTGAGACTGTGTGCATATAACCCAGGTTCAAAGTCTCCTTTTCTTAGCAGAGTCTTTTTTCCTTCAGGCCAAATCCTTCACATCTTGTCTCTGACTCCTGCCATGTGCAAATGTCAAAGGGTCACACACAGAACAGTGAAATGGAAAGGAATGGGGACAGAAACATCTCCTAGCCAGAGTGATGCTGCCTGCAGACTCAGTCCCAGACCAAAGGGGTTTTCCTACTTGCTGTCCTTCAGCACAGAGAAATAAGCACTGTGCAAACACACAATGATAAAAGAGATCCTGAGATCCAAAAGGTTGTTAATGACTGGCTTTCACTGGGATCCTGATGAGGCTTTGCCTGCAGTGCTCATCTTGCTTGGAATAATGTTGGAATATTTTCCTGATAAAGAGAAGAGTGTCAGACTAGATTCACTCCATCTCAGAAAATGCAGATTGTTGTCTTCTAATTCAAAGAGGTGGCATTGAGAAGTATTCTAGGAGCTATTCAGGGACTTAAAAGAACAGTTAAGCTTCCATACTCAAATAGATCCCTCTCTCTAAAAACATTCTGTAGGGCCCCATACTATGTGTGTATTTGTTTTCCATACTTTTGAACTGATGTAGAAGGAGATTGATGTGCATAAAAGGGCCCAGGAAAATTTCCTTTAGCAATCATAGATTCAAGCGTTTTGAGGATTCATTCCAGAGGTACTAAAGAAGCCATTTTTTGGGTTGCTGTTTGTGCTGGGTCAGGACAGACCCAGCTCAGACATCCTTTGTGAGACTAAACTTCCCAACTTCCAAACTTGGGATTGCTTTTCCTCTCCATCACCAAGAGAGTCTTGTTTGAAATAAAGCTGGGTGAAGAACCACAACTTCAGGAAAACATTCCAAGATCCACATGAAAATAGCACCTAACGTTGCTCCAGTTGGCAGACACAGCAGCTGCCCAAAGGTACCAACGTTCAGTGTAAGCGCTCAGGGCTCCTTCACTGACACTTTAACCCATGTTTTATTCCATATTTTTTGCACAGCAGGCATTCCCATGTTAGGAGTCATCCCACAGCACCGATACGTGGATTTGCAATACCAGTGACACACCTGCACCCTTGAATCCTGGAAGTCTCCAAAAAGACACAAATGTGGCCAGTCTCTGGTATTTGCACCTTTCTGCAATAACAAGGAAACCTGTCCATCCTCAGAACCCTCACAGGAATCCCAGGCATGGCAAAGCAGCAGCACTCCCAAACAGAGGAACACGGAGGAGGCTACCCAGGGTGACTTTACCCCCCATGCTGCTGCCTCTGGATAATGTGACCAGCTCTCTGAAAGAGTCTCCGAAAGTTTAAGAGTGAGTCAGGCTGAGAGCAGCTGTAGAGAAGAACAGAACAAGGTCTATTTCTCAGGAAGATCAGCCTCCTGGACAGGAAGGACAGGGTGCCCAGCGTGCCAGGCATGTTCCTTGCCAAAACCCCAAAAAGAAGCAATAGAAAGCTTTAAGTCAATCTGGCAGTTCCACAAGCACAAACTGACTCAGAGCTAACAGTGGATTACAAAGAATTACTTTTCTGCTTGGGTTAAGCAACCCTCCCCAACAACATTCAAAAGCTCACTCTTCAAGAAGCAAGTTTTGAGACCACCTTACAATTATCAGCAGAGACAACAACACTTAAAATAAAATCCAAGTATAAATAGGAAGAGGCGAGCATTTTGGTTATAAGTTCTGCATTTCTCCCCCAGAAACAGTATGTTTTCTACACAGAGAAACAAGTGTTCTGGTTATGGCATGCATTAAGCAACCTGGGTGGGAAAAAAAAAATAATCAGAGCATGGAAATCACAAAGCAAGTTAAACAAAAGCAAAGAATTTTCAACATCCTGACACAAGAGGAAATATTTAGAAGTTTCATTAGCACTGACCGCTGTACATTAGGCCTATTTCCCAAGGGCTCTGACATTTTAAATGCTGTGAGAGCAGTGAGAAATATCAGCTCTTGCAGAAAGAGCTGTTGTTAAAATCTAAAACCCACTTCAAAATACAAAGACTATTTGCACAGCATTAAAGTAATAGCTGGAATAGCTGTGTGTCCAGGCTCACTGAGAGCACAGGTCCTCAGAAGCAGCACATGAACCTGCCAAGTGATGCTGCAGAGATTTTTGCAAACGTTGCCTCACGTCCTTGCACCTACAGCTGAGACCACTGACAGGAGCTGACTTGCATCAACTCCATGGCAGTCACTACTCATGGATCTGTTTCTCCACCTGCCTTCAGAAAGTCACCTCTGCAACACAGTTGGCCACTCCAGACCAACAAAAATATCTCCTGCAAATCCCATGCACAATGCTTCCTTCCAGTCTTCCTCCGTAAGGTCTCCTACAGAGTCACCTCTGCAGGGTAAACAAAGCACCCTGCAAGGCACAGCAACTCCTGGCTGGTCTACAGGCAGGCCAGGAACTCAAAGCTGCTGCTTCCAGACTTGCAGAAGAAACTCCTCAATGTCTTTTTCGCTACAGAAAGAAATAATTGCACCCAGTTCTGCTGGTGCAAGCACAAGGCCATAGGGGAATTTTTCTAGGCCATAGAGCTCTCCATTGTTGTGGGGGGTCCAGTCATTACTCCTGTCAATCTTTAGGATCCAGAGACCAAGAACCAGCTTTATCAGTCCACTCTTTGATGAGCTTAGGTATGGTGGCCTCTGGAAGTAATGACAATCATCTGTGTCCAGAGATCACTGGAAAGGTTCACTGACTTCAGAGCTGTGTCAACATACACCAGGTGAGAATTTGACACTGCCTAATGGTGAAACAAAGTGCAGAGCTTCTGCTCCTGAGCCTGTGAGACAGAGATTTATGCACCTTGCCTCTCCTGACATTGCCAGTGGACCCAATGAGCTGAATTTGTTCTTAAAAACAACCAACTTCCCCCTGAAAACCAATGTGTCACATTTATCATAGAGCAAAGGGACGAGATACAACCACACACCTCTGTCCAGAGAGCACCAGGGACAGCTGTAGAACCACATGTGTTTAACTCAATACAAAAAGCATCAGGCAAATTTTGTACAAAAGTCACACCTGGGCCAAATGCAGACCAAAAACAGGTGGACAAAACCTGCATGGAACTGATGCTGCTTTGCAACATTAAATGTTTTCTGAAAGCAGCATGTATCAGTGTAAATCCACCCTGCACTTAGCAGTCAGTCACAGAGCCCTCCTAAACTCAGATGTTTGGGGTTGTCCCACCCAGAGGCATTTCAGCTATCTCCCGTCCCTTTTGACTTGAGAATAAGTGTGAAATTGGAAATTTTATCACCAAACCCACAAGTTTTGCCAGACCATTGCTGCTGGTAGCATGCACTGTTTCCTCATACTTATTAAACTAAGATATCGTGTGATACCTACTTACTGCTAAGTATTATGGAGTATATACACTACAGAATAACCTCCTATATGTTTTCAATTATGTACTGAATTCAAGCAAAGAAATGCAAAGCCTTTCTGATGCTTCATTAAAATAGAATACCTTTTTCTCCCCAAGCACAGCAGCTGTACTGCAGTGGCAACCACACCTGTTAAAATATAGAATGCTTATTTATAGAGCTCATTTAGTTAAATAATCATCATTTTTCAGACAGAATCCACAAAGACACCAGGTTCAGAAGTTTATCACAGCTAGAAAGGGACAGTGTTTATTTACACTAGAGACCCCCAGAGATCTACAGTTTTCTCCCAGAGAACTAGAATCATTCGAAACCATCACCATGGAGTCTCTCCCTCTCAATCGTGTGTTACTTAGAAGAGAGGGAAAAAACAAGCCTGTCACAAGCAACAATAACTATTAAAGATATACCAAATCTGATGTGCAAAAGTATTTAAATGGCTGGTTAGGGAAGTTGGTGGTTTTCAGCCCCACGGACTGCCAGTAAGTCTTCGTAAGACATTCTGAAACCAAAGAAAGTTCTTTCTGGTCCAGAAATTATTTTGCCCATGATTAAAAATGAACATTCTCCCATTCCTCTATCTTTGAGCTCAAACCAATTTATACCTGCTACAAAGAAATCAAGCAAAATCAAATCTATTATTTCAGTTCTTAAATCACTTAGATCCAAACTAAATTGCAATGTGCATTCATTAAAAGGTTAAACACATGCCTAGATCTTGTCCCTGTAACTTTGGTGCCATAATTTTGATTTTTTTTTTGAGTGCATAGTTTTTTGTCATTTATAAAAAGAACTAAAAATGCTATCAACTGATAACTTTTGCTTTCTTATTCACACTGTGGTGAAAACATAAAAGGATCTTTTTTTACCATCTTAGCACATTAATGCCTTACGATGGTCATTACATTAAGACCAAGAGAATTAATTAAAAGGCAATAGCATACTAGCGTCAAAAGCTAATATACCAATTTGCATGCCCTAAGTGCTGTTATATTTAAGTGGTCTTCACAAGAAGAGCCAAATCTCCTTTAAACATGGTACACCCCTTGTTTGCACATCTGCTCAGTACAGCATGATTACCCTGACCAGCCTTGGTTACAGCAGCACCCTTTAGCCCAAAGAGTGGGAAATGATATAATCTCTCCCTCAGGAGGAGGCTGAAGGCAAACCTCAGAGCTGACCTTCCCAGATACTCATGTACAATTGTGTCTTAGCATTTAATTACGCTGAACTGACCTGAAAACATTTGCGACCACAGAAGTCGCATCCAAAAGTGGCGGCGACTCAAAGCAAACCGACCTACCACCTTAAAACATTCAGAATTAAAAATAAAATATATAATCAGTGGTTCAGTGGCTTTTAAAATCACAAAGTGTTGTCAAATACTAATTTCTGACGAGCATCAGCAGCACTGAGCAGAAGATGTTGAACTACCTCTGGGTCCTACCAGCTGTAAAAGAGCTCTTTAAAAATGTATCCAAGAAAAAAGTCTCTCATGCTACAAGTCAAGCTTTATTTAAATGAACTACAAGACAGACAGCTAAGAATCTACAGGGAACCAGGCAGCACGTGCATCTCAGAATCTCCCAGGCTTTGTGCTGGAGAGCAATCCCTCAGCCCTGAAAGCCCAGGCTGGACTCTACACAGATTATAAAGAGCTTTCCACTTCCCCATCCTGAATCATTAATTCCTCAATCTAGAAAATGCTACTGGGAGCTTAAATGATGAACCTCTAGTGCTACATCTCACCCAGGCTGCGTGAACTCCTGAAGTTTCTCAGCTTCTCAGATTTTCCTCCATCTGTTGACTACACTCACCTTCTAAGACTCATCTTAAAAGCCAAACAACCCCAATTTCAGGTTCCCTGGTTTGCTCCTCACTATGGAGCTTTGCAGAGTTTATTTTGGAGGTCATGAGGCACCTGTGACACAGTCCACACATCCTGAGAGCGGGACTGAAAGCTGAATAGGGAGTGAATATAGTGAGGAATAGAGCAAGGGAGGGGTGTGTGGGGAGGGAGGAATTGAGGTGCTTCCTATGGCAAAGGATCAGCCTGTTTCTTGGCTCCTTGCAAATGTTCAAGTTCTCATCACTGAGTCTGTATGTGTAAAACAAAATTCTGATCTTTCTTCCCAACTCCCCACAACCTCTGCTCTCAATCAGTCAGTCACCAAACACAGGTGAGCTTGTAACGGGCTTTTTCTAGCAGTTACTACACTGGCCTCAGCACAGCAGCATCTCCTGTTGCCCCACACGTGGAGTGCAACATCTCTCTGTGAGAAATGGTCTTTTTGCCTGTGGTAACACAATGGCCAATACACAACACAGTCCCAATCACACTGATAATAAAAACCCAGATGACATTATGTTACTATAGGCAGGCTAGTCCTTACATTTCTCACCCAGTTTGCTGGCCCGTCTACCAACCCATCTCTATTTCTATTCCAAAAATTGCGAACAGTATCTTTTTGACAAGCTAGAAAAAACGTGCTCATCAATCCTACTGTGTTTGTATCCACTGTAAGGCTGAAGAATTTCCAGAAGCAACAGATAAAGCCAGGACTGACTGAAGGGCACAGCAGGGCACAAAGGGCCAGCTAAGCTTCGCTCTCCTTTTACTTTTGTATCCTCACTTTGGTAGGACAAGCCCTAGAGATGTCTATTCATATGCAACGTGAGGTCTCCTTTTCCTTCCCCGTGCCAAAAATAATGCATTACCATCTGTTCACAGCTAACAGACATGAACTGCTTCCACAATGATCCTGTGTAAGAGCTGAACAACTCAAGCCAGTCTCTGTCCAACACAAACACACCTCGAGACAAAACTCATGAAAAGAGCACAATGCCATCCCCTTAGCCATGCGTGTCCATCCCCGCCTCGTGTCACCAGCAAGAAGATGAGCATTAATAAGAAAGCTGCTTCCCAAGAGCTTTGCTCAACTGCACTGTCTCGTTCTGTTTTATTATTTATAACACCCCAAATCTCTCTCGTAACCAGCCAGTGCAAAGGCAGTGACAAGACGGGAATGTGAATGGAAAGCTTCGTAAACATACAAGAAATAATGTCAAAAAACCACAACAAATTTCTAAGAAATGAGAACTCAGAACTTCAAAGTCAAGTCATCCGAAAAGCAACCTGTCAGGGCAGGAACAAAGGGAGCTGGTGCCGCGTGCACGGCAATTACTCCATCTGCAAATTCTGTTGAAGAGCAGAACTGACTATAAAAAGAATCCAGCAATGCAAGCCCTCCCTGCTCGTCAAATGAAGGAAATGCATCCTTCCAAAGACAATATAAGCAAGTGACAGGAGAAAGCCAAGGGATCAGAACAAAAGGAACATCCCAAAATACTTCTTACAGTCAAGCTCCTGATTTTATGGGTATAATTGAGAGCTCCCAGAACTGCAGAGTCATTGTTGCTGCCTGGTCATCATCAGCTGAGAATGTTTCTTGAAGTTATTTGGCTCAGAGGAAGAAAGAGAAGATCAAGGACACAAAGTGCTACTGGCATCAAAATACTGAAATAAAAGCAGTATATAATGAGGATTTCTCTTGGTGTACACAACACTGCCACAGGTAGAAATGAAAATAAAACTAATTTTGCATAGAGTTAGAGTTACCTATTAATTTTAAGGCCTGTATCAAATAATGACGATTGTTTTGAACTGACTTATGCAGAAATAGATGCTCAAGCATAAGTCTAAACCCATATCAATATGACAAGCCCCATGTTTTTTTCCTAAGATCTAAAACTATACTGCAATTCCCATCCACAATCATAGGATTCAGGCACTGAAATAGGTTGCTTAGGGAAGTGGTGGAAATCCCCATGCCTGGAAGTGTTCAAAAAGTGTGTGAATGTGGCACTTGGGGATGTGGTTTAAGAGTGGTGGTGGGTTAACAGTTGGACCTAGAGATCTTAGAGATCTTTTCCAACTTTAATGATGCCATGATTGTCCAGTAGGATTTATGGTTCAGAGTGCTCAGGATCTATCTCCTCCCTGCGCCCCCAAATTAAAAAAAGATGGAGCTAAAATGATTTCCTACTATCCCAGGAACAGGAGGGTGCTTATAACACTTGTAAGGCTGCAAGCTGGCCTCTGCAGGTTCCGCCTGCAAGTTCAACTTCAAGGAGTCTCTGGCATTCTCTTGTGAAAAGGCCACAGAAAGCAATACAGGCTCTCAGTTACCAGCCTACACACCCCTCTTGCACTCACACTGGGGCTGACCAAGCAGGCACCAGAGTTTGCTTGTGATGCTTACGTTAGTGCCCCTCTGCCAGGCTGAACTTCCAAATACCTCTCAAAATGGCAAAGAGTGAGCACCACTTCTGCAGCTCCCACTGGCACCCCTGGGGCACAGGAAAGGACAGGCTGGCAGAGGAGGCAGACTCTTGAAGAGGACTTGTGATTTACTACACTGCTGCTCATCACACTTACCTCAGTGTTCAGAACAACTCTTACTCGGGGGTCTGCCTTACTTGGGATGCTGGGATTGGAACGTTTCCCTTATTGTTTCCTGTCCTGGAGAATCGCTAACAACACCAATCAGTTCATGGACCAAAGAGATGACAGCACTTGTTTCTAAACTATCTCAATATCTCAAGGGGAAGTGTCTGACGATCAGCTAATTCAGAGGGAAAACCAGCTATGTTTCTCAGATGCCATTACATCTAAATGCAACAAGGCTTTTTTCCAGATTAAACTGATACTTTCATATTCCTGATGAGGCAAGTCAAATCATTCCTGTCTGCTTCAGCCTCTCAGGTTTTCCCTTAATATATTCACGCCTCCATCATCACTTGAGCTTAACAAGCATGACTTCAACTAGGAAATTTACATCTTTTTGGGAAGGCAATGGAGGGGAGATTTCCATTTAATCCTGTATATACCATGGTAGAAATTAGTTCTTTTGTTCCATTAAAATGAAGCCTCAAAATACTAAACCAGTATTTTTTTTCCCCTTAATTATTCCTGTTGTTGCAGAACTACCAGCACATATGTCACTGGAATAGAAAGATCAGTCTTGTAGGTAATAAGTTTTATTGAGTTCTCGGAACCATATCATCCGTCCACCAGACTTTTTAATTTGCCACATGACTGGTTCACTGTAACATCAGCTCTTGGAGTACTTGGGTAGGAGGGAATTCATGCTGAGTGCTTTCCTGAGCCAAACAAAAGTATTCTTCAATGTGTATATAGATTAGAGAACACTTTTTTTTTCTTCCAGCAGTATTTAGATCACTTTTTATCACTTTAGAAGCAGATGACTAATTTATATATAGCTATTTTCATGCAAACTGTACTTGCATCTTGTTTAACCTCACTAAAAAAAATAAAAGCAAACTCTCCAGCGCTGACATTCCAAGCATGGGGTGTGTGTGGGGAGGAAACTTCTATGTTGGTGAGACCAATTACTGGGAAGTTCACATAGAAGTCCTGTAAAAACCACACTCCACCTGCATGGACAGTACTCAGGGCAGAGGGTCAAGTCTTGTTCTTAGTGAACTCAGAACAAACAGGCAAACTCAGACAAAACGAAAACAGAAGGAATCCCAGAAACCTGCAGAGGGTTGATGACAGATGTGGGTCCTTGCAAAAGCATTTTCCTGTTTACCTGCTTGTATGGATCAATAGTACATAATCATGACCAATTCCTGCTTAGTGCTCCATGTGTCTCTCAGGGCCTGGAGAGGTCCTGGGGTGAGTCAGTACAGCTGGCAATGGCACAAAGGGACAACAATTAGTGGCAGTTCTGACAAGCTCTGACACCTTTGAAAGTGATAAATCCAGAGACTTTTATACATATCCCGTATTATTAAGAAAAACCAAGCATCCTCAGATTTGAGTGACATTTGAAATGCTATCTGATTTCAATTGCCATTGCTTAATTTTACTTTCTTATCAGTCCATTCCTCTAAAATATAGCCAAACACAAAGTTTGGAGGAGAGAAAAAAACTAAAATCATACAGTCAACTTGTCCTTCCCAGCCTTAGTAAAGTCAGTCCACTCGAAACACTCAAAGTATTCAAATAGGACCTGGTATTCAAAACCAAGACAGGAGGGTCTTTCTTTGCATAACTAAAATTCTGATCCTTCCTCCCACCATCTTGAGTTTTACCAAAGGCTGTCTCGCTGTCTCACTGTTTCACTGTCCTAACACATTTAAAATGTTTAAATATATCTAGTACCAGTATCACAGCATAGAACTCATGATAGGGGGGAAACTCCAACCACTTGACTGGACATTTGTAATCTTCATTTTGCAATAGTCATTGTGTTAAGTGATGAAATTATTTAAACTCCATCAATGTAAGTCACATTTAGCTCAAATTAAGGGCATAAACACAAAATTCTATAACAATAGGCAAGGAGTATTTAACTGAAACTGATGTAACTTCTGCCTACACACAAGCCTACGGTAAGTAGAATATACCTGTGTACTAAGTGGAATATTTATCTGGGAAAAGGGATACATTTAATAGTATTAATCCTTAATAGATGACAGAATTGTAATTGGTTTTGTGGAGGAAAGAAAAAAGGCAATTAATTTCAACTTACATTGAACAAGATACATCAGGGTAAAATATTGACAAAGCAGATGATTCTGTTCCCCTATGCAGAATGCCAACTGGCATCCACTTTGAAATTGCCAGTGTAAAAAAACAAACCAAAATAAGAATAAAGAAATCAACCATTCAAAAGACTACATTGCACATTACTGGATCACAAGCAAACGACTTTCTCTGCAAAAATAGGAGAGGAGAAAGACTCTACAGGAGTTAAGAGAAGCAACCACCTGCTTTTTCAAACACCTGTGTGTAAACATGTAAGTATCCACACACGTATGTACTTCCCCTTTGTGGACAAGACCTGTGAGACCCCAGGGACTGAGTACCAAAGTCAGAAATCTGGACAATTCACTAATCCAGTGTTCAAAAAACACAACAGCACAACACATGGTGGTGCAATACTTTGTTATTCTGTATTACTCTATAATGACAGAGCTCTGTGCCCAACTTAATGATTTGAAGGGTATCACCCCTCGCTCCCCTTCTTGGTAACAGATGAAGGAAAAGTGTAAGAGCACAACAGAGTGACCTTTAAACAAGCCCCAGAGTCACAGGTATCAGACACAGCCCAACAAACTTGTCCCAGCAGAGCCTTGGGAACCAAACCAGCCCTCATTCGTGGTCCAGAGATGCCCCTGTGGGGAGCTGGAGTGTGCACAGCCACATCTTACCAAAGCTGTGACATTAACAGTGCCTTCCACTGCTGCCTTCACATGAGGAGGGATGATCATGCCTCCATCATGATCCAGGCCTCCATCTTTCACCCACACAAAGTTTCAAACTTCCTCCCAGATGGAGCAGCGGTGGCTGGACAACGCTCACCACTTCACTGCTGCCACCAACGGTCTGCACAGCAAGTCCCTTCACACCCACCTTCCACTCCCAACACTGCCTACAAAACACAGGCTTGTGAGAGCAAGGAACACCAGGAAATTTAGTGCTGGGATTTCTCTGCTCAGCAGGAATCAGGTACGATCAAGGAGCACGTGCTGGGTGCTCTCCCAAGAGCCAGAGACCCAACCATACCCTGCTGGCATCCCACGCCGGCCTCCGGCACAACTCGGACTCCTCTGGCAGCAAGACCAGCACCTTGTGAGAGCAGCTCTTGTGTGAGCTGAATGCACCTCACAGTTCTTGCCTGCAGGTTCCCCCTGAAGCAAGTATATTACACACTTCTTCAGAAAACACACAGTTTAGAAACTACTGCTCTAAAAGAGCATTAAGTTTATAAAATCACACTTTCAAAGCAAACTGTCAAGCAAGATTTCCTGAACAACCTTAATTGAGCTCCCTCGTGTATTTACAGCATAATAGACTTATATATTCCTGGGCTATTTTCTTTCCCTACCATCTGAGCCTCATTTGTAGAGCAGGGAGTTACTGAATATTGCTCTTCATCTTAATACTACACCTGGTTATTAGATCTTCAGCAAACATTATCCAGTCTCTCCACCGAATGCAAAGCTGGCCAATTCCCTTTGGACATTTTGTAGTGCTCTCCCAACAGTCCCTAACTCATTTTCACCAAAAATGTATACGTAGTAAATAAGCAATAAAATAACCCCCATCAACTGCACACAGAAAAGGTCAGATGAAAAGGTCACAGCCTGGCAAATGTTAAAACATGGAAAAGCTTGTCAGATAAATCTGAAGTGTCAGATGAGCCCTTGCTATACAATTACTACCAGCTACGTGTAATTTTTAGAAACAATAAACTGTGAGAATCAAGCTCTTAATCATTCAAGGCAGAGACAATGTCAGCTTCTGCTGCAGGTGCCCCCTGGCTCGCTCCAGCCCAGGGGCCTCTCTGTGTCACACAACAGCCCAATCCCAAAATGCACCAAACATGTTGTTTCCAGGCAATTCGGTGTCAGCAGTTCCTACAGTCACTTGGGATTTGTTCTTCTCTCGCTGCCTGGGCTGCAAATAAATTTCTTTCTGTGCTCTCTAATTTTTTCTGAAGTCAGCAGTATGGTAATCCTTGGAGAGTTCCCAAGCTGCTCTTTAGGGAAGTAGTTAAAAACAGGAGTGTTTGGCAAACATTATTCTTGCTATAGGTCTTAGAAAAAAAGAAAGCAAATTTCTGATATTAATTTTGAAGAAAAACTATACTGTTGTGAAAATATAACCACATTATTGTATAAATTTGCAAGTATTTTTCATGCATTCTGTTCTAAGACAAGCTATAAAAGGAAGAAAATTTATTACTGCACCCTTTTTCTCCCCCTTCTTGGTTTTATGAACTGCAAGGAAGTTTTCCCACACAAACTCCAATTTTTTTTTCCTGCCTTTCTTTTTAAAATTAAACATTCAGGTCTCATCTCCCTCAACATGTCAGAACTAGCAAGCTTATGTTATCACGGGGAGCAAACAAAATCTGATTAACTGAAATGGAGGGGATTTCTTTTTAATAGTATTTAAACCTATTAGATGGCAACAAGAAACTTCTGTTTCATTAAAAACACTTGAGAGAAAAAGCTTGTTGCTAAGTTCAGCAACATTGCACTGTCAGTAATGCACTGAAAGCTCTTAATCCATAGCCATGGATCACACAAAGAAACTCTCCCACAAAGAACAGATGAACCAGCAACAGCCCTGCTGGTTCAGGTGACGTGAGTGGGGAAAGCTGCGTGAAATCAGACAGCCAAAAAACAAAACAGAAAAGGACAGGAAAGCAAAAGCAAAAAGGTACGAAATATTTAAAAGGTTGGTGGCTTTAGCAGAACTAAATTAATTTCTATTCTCTAATGTGCTTTCCTTTACCAAATGTATTCAAACTTTATCTGTTTTCAACAGAAGTGCCAACAGGCTGTGTACAGAGTGGAAGTGCCCGTGTAATTCAGATATAATTTAGCAGCTAAATTATCTTTGCGGTAAAGGTCCATTACTAAATCACTTCACTGGAAAATGAATAATAACGGAACAGTTACTAGCATTCCTTGGACATATACGCCCTCCTTAGCATGTTTTTGATATTCAAGTGCTTCTTCAGCCTGTGGCAGCTAAGTCAGTAAATTTATATTAACTTGCTTCAGAATACATAGGACACTTCGCTAGAAAACGACTTAAAAAAGATGAACTGAAATCCCGGCCTCACACTTACAGGCTCCAACATTCCACCTGAAGTTCATTCCATAGCCAATAAAAATGCAGACTAATTTCTGTAATGAAAAACCCCCTATAAAGAAGAGAGGAAAGTCAAAAAGCAAATTAATGCAAAAAATGCAGGGCAGGAACACTTGAACGCAGCATTCAAGCAAGTGATACAAGGCAACGTTCTCCAGGCAGCAAAATTAAAGACTAAAGACATTTTTAAAAACACTAAAAGTGACAGCAATAATGTAGAAAGTGCTCAAAAATAGCTTCCATTCCACAACAGAAGATAACAAAATACTTCAATTTTACTGAGTAACACAAGGCTGTTAAACAGCACTTATTAAATTTAGACATTTTAAGGCAAGTAACCTGCACTCAAGAGTTTAAAAGAGCTGGCTGAGGAAAGGCAATAAAAAATACTGGTTATTTTCATTAAATCTTAGAATACCTACGTCATTCCAGGAGACTCAAAGAAACGTAATGTTACGTCAGAATTTAAATACAATGAATGAGTGCTTATCGACCTGTCAACCCAATCCCAGCTCTGGCTAAGCTAAGGGAGTGAATTACACTTGTCTTTAATTTTAAGACAACCAACATCAGTTTATCAAATGACATCCTGTCAGGCTAACCAGTTGTTTTTCTTGGTGTGCTATGAGCCTTGCAGAAATAACAGGGTTTGTAGCTTATCAAAGCAGATGCGAAGAGTAATTTCATTA
Organism: Callaeas wilsoni; assembly: GCA_013398955.1. Lineage (NCBI taxonomy): Eukaryota > Metazoa > Chordata > Aves > Passeriformes > Callaeidae > Callaeas > Callaeas wilsoni. The sequence goes on from VWPU01003089.1 coordinate 62,332, forward strand.
CTGGCTGGGAGCACCTACCTGGCAAATAAAAACGGGGCATTAGAAGGTTCATTTAGCTGAGCTGGCAACTCTACTGTGCTCCAGTGACTTTAGGTTGAAGGTAAGTTCAGACTGGAAGTGTAACATCATTTCCAGGAGCCAGTAAATCTCAGGACAGCGTTGCAGAGTCCAGTGCTAGTTCTGCAGCAATAAGCTGCTAAATGAAATTTGGGTCTTTGAAGAGATGAAAGGAAGAAGAAAAAGGGGAATTACCTGTCTGCAAAGCAAAGAGCAAACCCTGGGCCATCACACAGATCACAGCTGTGCTCTCATCTGTGCCCAAGCGCATTTCAAAACATGCAAATAGATGTTGAAGGAAGATTTATACTTCCACACGTGTCTTCTCCACGGGCCACTCACCCACTGACTCAGGGCAGGACCAGGCCCCCACAGACAGAAGGGCACGTGCTTCAAAGAGCAACAGATGCTAATGCACCACCAGTACTGCCAAACTACTGGTACTACTCTTCTAGAACAGCTATTAAAGCAATGAAATGAAAATGAACACCTATCGAGGTACTGCAAATTGATAATATGAAAATGAGTCCTGAAGTTATTACATAATTTCATGTGCTTCATAAACCATTAAATGCTGAGATGTAGTGAGGTAGCTCTTAAAATAGTCAGGAAAGGATCACTGGAAAATAAACTAACCAACAGTTTAGCCTAGGCCTCGGTTATACAGAGCAGCGACCAGTCAAGCAAAAGTCACCGTCTGTCACATCAGAAGGAACCGTGAGTTGGGAAATAGCGAGGTGCCAGCGCATCTCCAGGGGCACGGCACTGATCCTCCCGGCCGTGCTCCGTGCCAGGCTGGCAGCAGACAGAGAGCCCCCGCAGCACAGCATGAACCGTACAGCCGGTGGTGGGAGTCCGGGCCCAAAGGCATCCTGAGCGGAATGAAAGCTCCTCAGATGCCTGCAGGCCGGTGTAAAGGCAGCAACACACTGAGGGGGAGCAGGCAGGGACTGTTGTGGGAAAATGAGTGGAAGATGCTGTTAATATAAAGAAAATATTCAAAGGTGAACATCTGACAGTAATTCAAGAGATGCTGCAATTAGTTTGGTTATGCTTTCAGAATTACCCTTAAAGAACACAAGTTTCCAGAGGACTGGCCCATCTTTGCTTCCACCACAGTCACCAGAGTATTTGCTGTCGATCTCTTGGGGAAAAGCTCTCAATCACCATCAGGGACCCTGCCTACATCCAGACACAATAGCAAGTATGTCTCTGGGTCGGACACGAGCAAAGGCATCACCTTTATAAAACCTCCCAGCTGCTCCACTGCCCCTCTTTCAGCTTCAAACGACTCAAATCCCTCCTGAATGAATCAGGTCTGCTGCTTACCATCCTCAAGCACTAATCCTAGCAAAATTCAGGGAGTTTTTGGTAGAATCAGGCCACACAGCTCCAGAACAGAGAGCGGACTGCCTTTGTAAACTACAGCCAGGCAAAACTGAAGAATTTCTGGAGAAAGCTTCAATAAAACTATCTATAGGTCTCACTAGTGCCCAGATACAGCCAAAGACATGTTTGAAGCTTCGTGCTACATTTCGCCTCATTTGTCAATGTGTTTGGAACATTAAGGCAGTTTGTAACGTATATAAAACCTGTGAACACAAGTGGGTATCTTACCGTATGGGGTTATTTTTACTTGAACTTGATTGAAATGGCCTACATAGCTGATGGCTAATGTAGCTTTCCCAAATTATAGCTTTCCCAAAGACAGGGTGATACATCCTTGATGTTTCATCAGGTGCAGCATAGGTATCATGGTTTGGGCTTTCCATGATTAACAACTTTGCCAAACAACTAATTTCAACTGCAGTGTCCTACATTTGGTCTACAGCACAGCCTGTACATTTTGTTCCATCACCCTGAAGTTAGACAACATAAATATACCAGTCTCAAGTCAGAGGAAGCGTGGTTCTCCCAGTTTGAAAAGATGTTTTTAATGTTAACATTTAGCATTCAATTTTAACAACTGTTTTAAGGTTTTTTACAACTACTTAGGAACTGACTTAATTAAGGAAATCAGATTTTCTTGCTTCCACTCCTCTCCTTGCAATAGTAAGGAGCTGATTCAGGAGATGTTATGCTAGTACACAATTAGGGTCACAAATCTATGCATAATCTAAAAGGGCAGAGTTCACTGTGCAATAGTTACTCATGTTCCATTATTCATACATTCTCTGATAGCTTTTCCACAAACGCCCAGTGCTTAATGAATCTTGAAAGCTTTTAGTTCAAACAATTATTCCTCATGAAAATGTGTAGCAAAGCATATTATTTGTTACTCTATTTGCTTCTCCCCATTTAAATTTCAATTGCTGAGCAGGAAGCAGAAACAAAACCTTCAGTGTTGGGCAACAGCCACAGTAAAACAAATTATGAAGGTGGAGCAGCTGATGAGCATACACAAAATAAAAGTTAAGTCCTTCACAGTACATCACTGCGAGGATCACACTTTTGTATAAAATAAGGGTCAGCACATGAATTAATTACAAACTGAAAGGGGGGGTCTGACTGATGAATATTACTGGGTATTTCCAGTTCAAAACAGCTGCAATTAACTCTGCCTTTGCTGTTACCTCAACTGTCAATCTACACTACTGACACGAGGGGAACAATGCAGCAATGCCCAGTTCCAGCTGATAACACGGGAACTGCATTCCAGCAGTCTCTAACCCTGTGTCTCACAGGAGAGGGCTGTTTGCTGGGAATGCTGCAGCTCAGGGCTCGCGGCACCCACCAACCTCACGGTGCGCACGCAGAGATGCTCAGAAGGCCGAAGGCAGATGCTCTACATCCTGCCAACTGCTCACAGGGAAAGAAGGTCCTGGCTTGGTGAGAAACTCGTTTTGTGCACAGAACTTGGGCTGAAAGAAGAGTGGGGAGGGACAAGCCAGCCTGACCAGCTTTGAAGTCCAACCTGCCACACCGAAACCAGCCCGGGCTCCCTCGGAAGCTGGGCCAACCTTCAGGCATCACAGGCGAGAAAAATCTGCTCGGGGTGCTTGCAGCCCTCTCCTCAGCCTGGGTGAAAGGTGCATCCGGAGATGTTACAATCTGTTTCCATCTGAATTGCTTGAGCTGATAAGCATTTTCAAGTGCCTGACTTTCGCCTCCCAGGGAGACTGGATCTGGGAGCTGCCCCATTATATCTGCATGCTCTCTCACACACATACATCCTCTCTCTATGAAGGAAACATTTGTTGTAAACATATGGAGAAGGCCCTGCTGGAGGCCAGCATTTAATGCTCTAGTTAATAACATTTTCGAAGAAAAATAAAAAAAGGGGGTGGGGGAGAAGGAGAAAAAAGCGTAAATTCAGTAGAATGTGAACACAAATAAGGCTCTCAGGTGTAACGACATTTGCCAAGGTTTGAGCAAGCAAGCTTAAAGACATCCTAGGGCTCTAATAAATGAGGGACATGGTCCCCACACAATACATGAGATAATTGCCTGTTTCTCTATATATACACGCACACACACAAAGAAAAGGGGTTCAGCCTGTTTGTGGTCATTTGGAGGTGTGCTGAGGGCAATTTGCATTGGGCTGAGGTTTCTTAACAACGTTCTCAAATACAACAGAACAGTTGTTTTTAAATGTCAGACAACATTTACCCAACTTGTCCTGCACAGTCCTCCTCTTCTGTCCAGGGAGTAGCAGCCGTCTGGCTGATGCTCGGGGTTGTTTTCCTCCTGGCTGGATTTCTCCATTTAGCTGCCAGCATTTTTGTTCTTTGATGACTGGGTTTGTAAGCTGGTACCCACTGCTAATGATAATGGCTACTGAGGTCTATTACAGAGCAGTGTAATACTGACAGTTTACATCCCAGAATAGGGAAAAAACCACGAGGGTTGGAGCACAGAGAGGCAGAATGTGTGGGTATGGATTTCGCTCCAGGATCAGCTGTGCCTTCCTTGACTAATTAATCTGCAAGATTTGAACAGTCGGTAGAATGAAAAAAATGGGTCAACTTGGCAGCATGGGACTTAAATAAATAAAAATGAGGCAACAGCTTAGACTATGTCTGTGCTTTGTCCAGGTTTGAAGCCAACACAACTTAAAATACAGTCTTATAAAATGAGATGAACTGATGACAAATCAGACGAGGGTGAACCCTGCAAGGCAACTTGCTCTATACCCACAAAAGAAGGTGCTAGTACTTTTACTGAAGGCCAGACCATGACACCATTAGAATGCAGAGATTGAGAATGCACTTAATGCATGAAAATTAAACAGGTTTCTCACAGCAAAGAGCAACACAAAAAGATGAAGGCAGCTCTGGTCTATATAGTCATAGTTTTACTTTGATTTTAAATTTATATTGCATGTATGGGGCTTTTTCCGAAGTGTTGGAAGCTGAGGCAATCCCAAAGGAAGCCCAGCATCCCATACTGTGTGTTAGCACCTGTTCTGATTATTCAGTTTGTGGAGGCAGAGTCAAAGGACTGACCACCATGGTGAATCTTGTCATTCCTTACTGCAAAATGAGCTGGTGTCTGACTGGGGTAAAGCCAACTGCCCACAACTGGGACACAGATCGGTGCTCATGCAGGGGAAACAAATTAATTTTGTGCACTTCTAAAGCTCAGTTTTCAATGGATTTCATGTAAAAGATGTTAAAAGAGATTAATTAAGTGGTTTTGAGACCAGAATATGACTCCTCTGTGCAAATTCTGTGGTGCCTTATATACTTACAAAAAGGCCAACTTCTCCAATCCCATAAAAAGCAAGAAACTCAAAAGATGGAGGCAGGAGACCTCCTTCCTTATAGCTCTGAGACCCCCATTCTTCATTGGAATGCCACTAAAATCAGTTCACAAGTAAAAGAAGCCAGACACCTATATGCCAAGAGCAAGTTTATGCAAGTCTTGTTTTTACAGGAACATGAGGGTAGGCAGCTGAACACACCTTGTGACAAACTGGACCTAATTCTGTCCAGATTCAGAGTAGGCAGCAGGCCACTTGTACCACAAAGGGAAGCTGCAGTGTATATTGAGTCAGTCAGAGGATGCCAGTCATGTTCCCCCTCTAGGCACCAAGTTCTTCTACCTCTCTCAAACACAGCACTGATTTAATCTAAGAAGGTTTACAGAAAATAACTTGTTCTCTCCTTTTTTCACAGAGTGTCTCTTTCCCACTTGCTCTGCCCACTCCCATCCTACCCTCGGATCACGAGCAGACTTAACTCGCTCCGTTACCAATTCTCATCTGGGAGAAATCTTGCTTTGTACAAGGTACCAAGGAGTAAGAACATTTTAAAAGGATGACTGAGCAGGACAACATTGCAACACAAATTCTGGCCCCCAGTCATGCACACAAACAACTGAGCCACCTGCCAACATTTAAAGCAAATGTGTAGAACAAATTTCTTTGTTAATTTACTGACCAATTTCCCTCCTCCTCCACAAAGGGAGCACTGTGCTCCACCCCTCCCCTCTTTGGGCAGCTCAATCCCATCCTCTGCCCAGCATTTGATTTTGGTCTTGTAATTGTTGTCTGCTACAGAAGCTACTTACAGCTACAGAAGACAAATGACAGGCAAAAAGCAGCTAAGAACCACTGATTTTGTCCAAAAGCATTACATGGTATATATTTCATTCTGTAACTTAACCAGGCAGCCACAATAAAAGCCTCAGACATCCTTCCTTGTCCAGAAGCAATTCAGGCCCTAGGGAATGATCTTGAATAGTGGCTAATGTGGGTGATGCCATCTCTAACGCAACAAGGTCAAAATATGTAATTAGCATTTTCCTCTCAGGGTTTCTCTCTCCGCTGGCTCTCCCGGCTGTGGCCCGGCCTCCCTCGCTGCAGGGGAAATCAAGAACGAGCTCCAGTGAAGACAACAGCAACAGCCCAGCAGCAATCAGTGTCTGAGGGTACTGAGCACTCGCTGGTGCCAACTCAAATGTTACAATGAAAGCTCAACTCAGCCATCCAAGAGGCTGGTCTTCCCTTCATACTGGATTTTATAAGATCAAAACTTACAGCAAGAAGCAGAAGCTAAGAGTGGAACATGTGAACTGGGTGAAGGGGGCCTGACAAGAGCTGTTGGCATTCCAGGATCACAGCAATAAACTTTCACTGGCATCTTGGCACTTTCAGTGCAGTCTTAAAGACATTTAAAAGGTAGAGTTGCCATGACAATGAGAGCATTTGCTGCAGGTTCTGTGGGACAATGGCTGTATTAAAACCCCCACCCTCCTCTCTGCACACAGCATTGGTAACTGTCAGTCACGTTTGTATTCCATGGGCATCTCCTAAGCATGCACTCCCAAAAAGAAGGTGCTGGGGAGGCAACAAAATTTTATGGCATGGTGTAGATTTGTTCTTCATATAGAGACCTGCTACTATCTTTATTAGGCTCGTGTCGCCCTCTCCAAGTACATGTGTTGTGTCTGCCCTTCCATCTCACCTGCATCCCTCTGCCTGGGATCAGCCTGCAGGGTGCTGTTGTCCTCCCTTCTCAGGAGGGGAGCAGCTGGGAGGAGGAAGAGGTCACTGCCTGTGGCACAAGAGCCTGTAATACATCAGCCCAAATCTTGCACTTTGCTGCCCAAAGCAAAGAGCGCATCTTTAATTCTGTCTCACAGCAAACACCACAACCTGTGATGGCTCCTTGATTCATGTATCTCTCCCCCATATCCCTCCCTGGCAGTTTTCTTCTCTTTATCTCTACCTGAAAACCATAGCACACTTGAAATCTGTCAAATGGTTTCCATTTGTATCCAGAAATCTCAGTATTAATAATACATTTTTACCCTATTATTTCCAGTTTCAGTGAAACTTCACAGCAAGCTGACAATTTCTGCCTTACAAACACTTCCATGACATGATTTCATGAAGTCTGGATGATATCTAAAGCAGCAACAGAACTGCCACTCAGTCCCATGAGTCTCTGCTTAGAGGAGGGATGCTCATATCCTTCCTGTGGTACTTGGGGTTTGCTGTTACCAAGTCATTTCAAGTAAATGAAAGGTGCACATTTCAAATCCCAGCTAAGGGGGAGAGTCCAGCTGTCTTCTGCTCCGAGAGGGGAGGAAAGGAAAGCAAAAATCTCCTATTCTCCATATAACAAGGCAATAAACCAGGATTATCTGAAGAGCCATGCAAAAAATTCAAACGTTCATTGTTCAAAAGACTACCATTCCTTTTAAAGTTGTTTTTTACTTCCTGCTCTTTCACAAAGCCCCTCAACCCCCACAGTCTGTGCCTCTCTCTTCTGCAAATCAGTGATCCACTTTCATCCCATGTCCCTAACTTTCCTATTGCTCCCTTCTGGCTCTCTAAGGCCTGTACAGTCCTGCTCAATGGGGAGGCAGAAATATCAACCCTTTCTCTCCTCCTCACCTTCCAGAGCATTATCTTTGATACTACTTGGGTTATGTGATCTGTATGCACTCTGTTTGCTCCTGGCAAGGTTTCCTTGGCTGCTCCTGCACTGGCAGAATTCCCACTTCCACCTGCATACGCTGCATTCTCCTTTCCTCGAGTTCACCTGAGTCCCTCCTGTACCACGCACGTCCAGCAGCTCACACCCCCCAGCCCCAGAGACGTGTGATCCCTGACTCACAGTGCAAGTCAGCGCTTAAGCTGCTTTCCCAAACCCAAATCCAACTCATCTGACCAAGCACGCTGCAGAGCACAAACACAATCCACCTCAAAAAAATCAAGCTGTGTGACCAGGCATCATTGGCCGAAGGAAATTTCTCCCCTGCTACTTCAGAACACAGCAGAATTTCTGGACAATCTCAGTGCTAAAAAAAAGCCTCTGCAGTCTGAGTTGGTCCTACTGCCTCAGCTCAACTGCTGTAGAAGTGCTTATTTTAGTAACATTTATTACTTCTAGTATCCCGAGTGAAAATTAAACACAGTGTGGAACAAATCAATAACAATAATAGCAGATATGATACACAAATTAACCTGGTTAGACATTAGAACTGAAAAAGTCAAAGCCAATGGTTGTTGGCAGCCACATCTGGCATTGAAACATACATCAAGCACAGCTGGAGTCGCTCAATAAGAATTTAACAAGAGGTGAGAAATCCTCATCATGTGACAGAGGCGTGCAGCCAGGGCAGATGCAGCTGCAAAGTGGATTTTGGTGCAGTCCAGTCCCACAGCACAGCAACAACAGGGGATGCACGGAACACAAGCTACAGCAATGGGATTCCCAAACAAATGGAATATGGAGAACCGTGGGAATACCAGCACAGCTAGAAAGCTGTACTCTAGAACCATTATTTCGTCAGTAAACACAGGGGGCCTAATTTTGTTCTCCAGCTATTGTGATATAAAAACTTACAGTGGAGCCAGAGTAATCCCACTGCAAGAAAGAAGCGTTAATAACAGAATCAAATTTGTACTACCTGTGAATCAATGGGAACAGCATCTGCTCTGCTGCTCTGACTTATTTTGCTTCAGGATTTGTGGCAGCCTCTCCACTTACAATGGGAGGTACAGCAAACAGTCACTTCCACTGGTAGTAAATGATACCCTCGAGCAGCTGCTGCAGAAAATCTTATGAATAGCTGTCTCAGGGCTGCTCAAACAGAAAACAGATATTGCACTTTAAAATGAAGAAAAATAAGCTACACAGTAGCCTTGTTTAGACATCTCAACAATAACAGTAGCCTTGTTTTGACACTGCCAACTACCAAACCAAATTATATGAAGGTGATGCTCCTTGCTTTCTCTATTGGAGGTTTTAAATAACATCATCCATTATTAAAAAGCCAAATATGTTCACTGAATTGCTCAAGTTTCTTTACAACTTGGACCAACTAACAAAATTTTGGACTCTGAACTTATCTCACCACCAGGCTAGAAGCATGAGGTCCTTGCTTGTTCCCATCATGTTCTACCACAAGCTAGAGATGCTTCCTTTTACAGTGTAGTCTTTTAAGTAAATGTCACCAAAAATTTCTAACTGCCTGTCTATTTTTTCTCCCCTAAATCAACTGTCATAATTTCTCTATTCTAGCAAAGTACAACTCCTTTTAAGGAACCAGAAACTGTGGGACTCTGTCTCCAGGTTCAAATTACATTTATCATATTTAATGTGTAGATAAAGAATTAGATTAAAATAGTATTAGAGGTTACAAAAAACAGCTCCTATTGTCAATTCTGACAATATCAAATTTTTGAGTGCTTGACTATGCCTTCAATGTTCTTTTAATAGAAATCCTTGAAGATTATTCTCAGGTTTTGGAAAGAAAAGAAAAAATTGGAGAGAAAAATTACAGTGCCAGGATGGAAGCTAAACATGAATCTACAGAGATTTGCACAAAGCTTCATGCCCAGCCGAATTTTAATGGGGCTTTTAAAAGCACATCCTCAACACAAAGGCAAAGCCATGACAGATTTCAAGCTTTTAATGACTCAAGTTCTTCAGTGAAGACCAAATACACACACATAAATGAGACTATTTTCCTTCTGTCTCTCTGATAAATAGCTTATCTTTCGCTTTATCAACAAAACCTGACTGAAGCAAATGCAGAGTATATTTGGGTTCAGATAGCTAAACTAGGACAACAGAAAGCAGGGTGTTAAAAATGGAAGTTTTGAACAATATTCACCACATGTAGCTTTGCTACCTCCATTTTACTGCCAACACAGTTCCTGTGGCAGGGATACACAGACTCCAACCCCCCAAAAGGGAAGGAGAACACGTCTTTGTTAAGCAATCTACAACAAAAGAAAGAGTAAGTTGCAAGGTAAACTGTTGCTATACCTTTTGTGAATTACAGCAGCAAAATGCTGTGAATGAGAATAAAATAACCAGCTACCCTCATTGCCCACCACGAGGGCTGGATGCAGACTGCATGTAAAAACTCCAGCTTACACAGGCAGCTGTGTACTTCAGGAGCTTCTGGAAATATCCAGCAGGATAACTCCACAGACAGCAGCGGGGCGTAGAGCACGCACCACCGAGGAAAAGCTGCTCCTGGGAAGATGGGGTATCACTACTGCAAATGCTTGCCCTCCTTCACTCTCAGACTGCAAAGCACCACCTCTCCTCTCGCCTGAACCTACTCCATCAGCATGTTCTGTGCAGTGCAGGGTGATTGCTGCATCTTCACAACCTGCACTCCACCAAATACTGTTATCAGAGACCCCATGTGAACTCATGCAGCGAAGGGTACAGCCTGGCATTACACGGTTATATTTCCTCTAGTGCTGCTTCTTTAAAAAGAAAAAAATACGCACAAATCCCCAAAACACACTGTCATTGTGATGACCCACTCGTAACACTGCCCCAGAGGGCCTGCAGCAGCCTCAGGGAGGGTGCTGGGGGCTGAGGTGTGGGGTTACCACCATGGGTGGGAACTTGCCAGGACGGGAACTTCTGACAGCAACTTTTCCACCTGTGAAAACGTAACATTTAATTTGTCCATAAATCGATTTGCCTCCAGTGTATTTCATACACAGAGAACAGCCATTATTGCAAGTCCTAAACAACATCTTCTCAATGAGGGGAAATGAGCCTCCACAAGCACATCTAAAGCAATCAAAACTAAAAACCATTAGAAACATGTCTTTCTACCCTCCCCCTTCCAATTTAGTTAGTGTCAAAAGAGTAATGAGTAATCAGGAAAATTCCTGTTAGGCTTATCTCTCAGTCCAGTGGGATCTCTAAATCCTTTATCAGCATTCACAATGAAAAGTAAGGTAACACCCACACTTGTTTAGCCCAGACTAGACATAGTCTGATGCACATTTGCGGAGTGACTGGAATTTACATCGGGCAGGAATCCAGTTTTCCAGGATCTTCCTGCACCCTCACTGTGCCCACATCTGTGCAGAAGCATCCAAAGAAGCAACAGCATCTCACAGTTTCAAGAGCCCTTCAGTGACCCTTTTTATAAATTTCATTTCAACCACTGATGTACGATCCCTGCTCTCTTCAAGATAAATGAATTATTGGTCTATAGCTTGAGAAACGAACTGCCAGGGCCATGGGGACTTTATAATTATATTTGTATTCTGGAAAAACCCTTGTGCCACTTAAACTCCAGTAATTCTGTAGCTTTTGCAGTCATCACTGATTTCTCTGGGAGGGATATTGGAAAGCACTGCAGCAAGGATATTCCACTGCTGACACAGCTGCCTCCGTACCAAAGGCTCAGCTGAGTCATCCCCACTCTGCAAAGCCTTGGTCTGAGGCTCCCAGGTGGCCATGGATTAAAATTTGTTATGCAGCCTGGAATTCCCACACTCGGTGACCTCAGTGGATGAAATCTTGTGACCTCCTGACTCTCAGTGAGCAATTTTACCATTATTGCTGTCACCAACACAGCTGAGTGTGCAAAGCTCTCCATATGACACAGGACAGACTTGGAGAAAATCAAAATTCACTGGGCTGGGATCCTCCAACATCACATGGCAAGAGCTGCTTCACATCTCTTCTTCCTCTACAATAGGAAGGCAAATGCTAAAGGATCAGCAACTTTCCCCATCACACCCCATCCACATGGTGGAGCATCCCATGTGGATATCACCACCAGGAGCAATGCTTGGCACTCTTCATCCTTTTGGCAGAGAGACCACACAGCACATCCCATGTGAACCAAAATACAACTTTTGTTTACTATTTTATGCATCTATAGATCAGAACTGCATATTTAGCTGCCAGCAGTCGATGCATAATCAAATAAGAGAGTAAAAGTAATAGAGAAAAAAATCAACAACATAAACCAACCCCAAATTATTAACACAAAGAGCGAGATTCATTTGCATGAGAAATATTCACAACAAAAGGTGAAAGCAAAAGAATACCAGAAACAAATACTTTGGAAGTTCATCACTTGGTCACTTAAAAGAATTTCCCCTAGACACAAGAAAGCACTGGAATATCTGGTGAAACCACAAACTTCAGGAAATTCTGCAATGATTAAGTCTCCTGTCAGAGCCAGTGCAAAAATAAAAGAGCTCATTCATTTTACATATTTTGCCTAGAAAACATAAATCCTTGGGCTAACCTGAACCACAGCAGAGTGAAAGGGTTCACAGAGGAGAAATTCTCTTCTGGACACAAACTGGCTTCAAAAAGTCAAGATGGAAAATTTTTCTGTAGCAGCCTGTGCATATTACTCCAAGGGCAAAAAGAAATATGTTATGCACAAACATATCCAGCACTGGCTACTGCTGGAGGCAGAATGTCAGCCACAAAGGGCCAATAGACTGATCCCACATGACAATCCTATATTTCTGTGTATTTAACCATATAATTAAAACCTGCTGCTGCTACACATACTAATTAGGTGGACAGCATTTCATTTCAGGAGTCAGCACCCCCTTGACTGACAGCGTGGCAGCACCAGGTGCCTGCAGCAGCCAGGCAAAGGCTTTGCTGTTGGGAGATGTCAGCGCTGCCTCACCAGAGGACGCCCTGGGAGGGCTGGATGGGGCTTAACAGGAAACTCCCCTCCATGGCCTAAGCTTCATTAAAATCACCAAAGGTTGGACTGCTCCAAGCATAAGAGATACTGCCTGTAACCACCTTGCAAAGAACCAGGGGCAAAGCCAGGTCCCAGGAAAATCCACTGTGGCCTCAGCAGAGGATGCTCCACAGTAAGTTTGAGACGCTGAACTGAGGACTTTAGGAAACCAAAGCTTCACACGCTGTTTCCAGGGTCAGTACAGTGTCCAGCTCTGATCATGGCAGTAGCTGCTGCCATTTGCAGCTTGGCAGAACATTCTAAAGCAGATTAATCACTGCATGGGAAAATCTGCACTGAGGAAGAACATGACTCACACAGATCTAATTTATCCCCCCTCCACCAATGACCCACAACATCACAGGAGCATGTCTGCAACCACATTAAACAAAAATTCAATCCTGGCTCCAGGTGCACCTTACTAAACATGGCCCTTATCTTCTCAGCATGAAGTGCAAGACTCCTGCAGACCTTCAGCTGGTCTTCAGACATCTCATGATCATTCACGTTTATCAGCTGCCCTCCCAGCTCCCAAGAAAAGACAGAAGACACTTCCACATAAGAAACAGCAGCCACTAACCATACAAGAACAGAGTTCTGTGGATTCAGAACAACACAAGCATCGAAGGCTCAGGGAAACTTCACCACTCTTGCACACACAGAGGCTCACAAAGCATCAATAAACAGTTATACTGACCACACACATTCATTTACACATCAGCCTGGGCTTTAACCTAATTGCTTTCTGCATACATAAAGGAAAAACAGCCATCTCAGACCTCAAATGATCACAGTACCACACTGGTGACCACAAACCCGGGGGGCTCAGGCCAGAGCTGGGCTGGCTGCTGCACAGGTGGGGCGGCTCCACACGCAGCACAACCTTTGGTCATTGCGTGTAGCACAGTTCCCTCGCTCTCCTAATCCCTGTCACTCAGCTGCCTTCAGGAAACCAAGGGCTGTAATCACCACACTGCCTTTTAACTGAAAAGACAGCATTAGATTTCATCAGCCATTTCACTGTCACACTGCATTGTCCTCACAGGATAATGAGCCTGAAGGCTCTGCTGCTCCCAGCACTGCAGTGTGACAGGGAACATATTCCTGCGTGGCACACAGCGACAGGAACCTGCCCTGGAGCACAGGGAGATCCTGCAGACACTTGTAGGGACAAGGCACACCTGGGTCTCAGCTCAGGTGTTTCTGCCTGGAGATTTGAATTGAGGCTTGGGCTTGAGTTTTCCCAGTTCTCAGCAACTCTCATAGGAAAAAAAGACATAGAACTCTTCTTTAACAGTTTCTCTGGCTAAATAAATAAAATAAATTGATAATGATAAAAGTATCATTTTTATTAAGTATCACTTGAGGGAAAAAAAAAAGTTGTGTTTTATAGAAACAGCTGAGTTTCTGTAAGGGAAATGATTTTAGGCTGTAACTTACCTGACTACATCTTATGAATTTTGCTTCTTTTTGGTTCATCCTGGATATTACAAAATTGGGTTGTTTATACTCAGCACTCATTTTCACATTCCTAAGACATACTAATAGCTGAGCTACAGCACTGCAGTGAAGTGTTAACTGAATTTTTCCAGCACTTCTCTTCACCTTTCCACTCTCCACTGACAAAAAAAATCTTTTCCAGCTGAGTTCAGCAAACCTGCATATCTGAGTGAAGGCAGCAAGGCCTCACACTGAGTCACAGCCAGTTTAGGTACAAACAGTTCCAAAGCAAAATTAAAAACAAACAAAGCCAACGACAAAATCTGGGATGCTTATTTAAAGCTACAAACTGTTGATGTAAAAAGTTGGTGCTGACTAGGGAGAAAATAGAGTCAGAACATTTTTAATATGTGAAATGTTAGCAAAATTTACCAATGGGGAATACCAAACTAAGCTATGCATAATTGAGGTGCTAATAAATACCAGTACAAGCCAGGCTCCAAGCTCAGTGACACTGGGATAAATCCAGTCTAAATTTACAGTAGCATGATTAGGACAGCTCTGTCCTTACAAATCTGTCCACCTGCCAGCAGGAAGAATTTTAGTTGCAGAGAACACACGTCAAGAAGGACCCATCCGCCTGCACCCTGTATCCCTCCTGCCTGTTCTGCCTGGATGCAGTTTTAACTGGACACCATCATTCACAAACAGCAGTCTCCCCCCTCTCTGCACTGCAACTTAATATTGCAATTATTTAATCCTACCTTATGTCATCCTGAGCTCCCTGCCTACACACAGCTTCCAGAAAGCATCTCACTTGTAAACCATACAGCAACTATTAGTCCATACATTATGTAAGCAGTAATCTGGAGAGCAAGGGGGAGGGGGGAAATAAAAAAAAAGGAACAAATCCATAGCCATAGTAGGCTGGCTAAATGCCCCATTTCCAATGAATGTCAATGTGCTGGTTACCTGAACAGCACAGGGATTACAGATTTCACCCATGCTGACAGATGGCATTTTGCAGTTTTGATCCATGACACATTTAAAGGAATACATTCATGAAGCAAGACACACGAGAAAGAGTAAAGGACCTGAGACAGGAAAATGAGGACTGCATTAAGCATGCAGGATTCAAGCATGCAAGGTTTTGCTCTGCTGTCACACCAGGATTGATCCCATTAACTTCCATGGGGACAGGCCCGATTTACTCAATTGTAAACAATCAAAATGAGGCCTGTGGCTCGAGTCCAACAGAGCAATTCATTTTCAGCACTGCAGGCTCCCCCTGCTCCATCAGGGCCAGGCACGCTCAGGGATTTGCCAGAGTGAGCCACGGTGTGCTCGGAGAGGCGGCAGTACCCGGATCCACCTGGCTAATCCTGCTTTCACTTTATCCAGGTGCTCAGCAGAAGCACTGTAGGATGAATAAGGTACTTTTCTTTGTGACGTGGAAGCAATTAACCAGCGCTGGGTTCAAGCTGTCCCCTTCACTGGTTAAACAAACACAAACCCCCTTGAGGAGCAGCATAAACATGACACGGTCTCTTTCTGTTCCCTGGGCAGGCAAGTTTCACCCCAGAGCTGTTCCTGTGCAGAGGTGCGTGTGCAAGGGCAGACAGGAGTTACAGCATCACTAAGGGTAAGACAAATACACTAAAGTGTGCTACTGAGTATCACATCCTTACACGACCTTGTAAAAATTCCGAGGTTCCTGTTTGAAATCTAAACAAAACACACCTTTATTAGCTCTTGATTTCACTGTCTCTCCTTTCTCTGTATTCTCAAAGACTGTAAGAAAGCTACAGGCTACAAACTCTCTGCTCTCATGCTCACATTGCACTTACCCACATTTCACTTACTGGCTTTTACAATAGTTTAAAATTTTGTCAGTTTTATTGGTTTTATATAAGCTCCAGTGATCAATCATGAAGTAAAGGATATGAAGTAAAAATGCAATAAACATTATTGCTTGACAGCTGCCTGGTGGCCCATGTGGGACCAGCTGATGGCTTTACTCCAGGACCTAATAGAGAAGCTTATACCTTCAGATTAACATTAATTGGCATCCTCAGGGCAGCACAAGCAAAGAGGCCAAGGACCAAATGGGCCACGAAAATTCAGCAAACCACTTCTCCCTCAGCTGAGGGGAGGCAGACAGGCAGCCTGCAATGGAGAAACTTCTTTGTTATTCCCAAGGAGAGGCAAATACACAGACAGTGCCCTGACAGGTCTCTGCAGAGGGTGACAGATGATTTCACAGACAAGGAAGTTTTAAACAAAACAAATAATAAAAGACAGAGAGAGCAGATTGCCTCTGATGTGACCAGAGACATCCTTTGAGGATGCTAATGGAGTAGAGAATTGATTATAAAGCTTGCCTTTTTTTGCAGCACACACAGTAAAGAACAAGTGCTTGAATCAAACATGAGCATGCATAAAGATGCCCTTCCCTGGAAGACAGCTTTAGACTCTGAATTTCTGGCAACAAAATGTGCAAAACACTAAAATATTTATCAAACAGCTTTGGTCCAAAGACCCATGCACGGGCTCTGGACTATTTTGAGGTGGGCAAACCAGGGAGCTCTTGGTACATTAGAAAGTACCAGCACCTCAGATTGGACTCTTTCTGTTAGAACTGGAAATTTTAGTTCTCAGTGACAGCATTCATTACAAACGCAGCTGTTAGGAAGCTAACACCACCAGTGACTTCTCCTTCCCAGTTTATTTGCAGTTGGGAGGCGGTTTCTGTTTGGTTTCTTCTCAGAGAATTCTGGCAACTTCCTCCTCTGGACAGGAGGCAGCACAGTAATACGTGATCTTGTGCCTCAACACCTGGGCATCACATGGGATTCTCAAACAGATCCCATGTGAAAATCTGCCACTCTCCCACACACACAAACAACAGACTTCTCATTAATATGTCAGCTTGTTTTAAAAAAAAGTTTCAGACTTCCTTAAGCTCTCAGGATCCAGGTCACAGGAAAACTGCCTGTCACACACTTCCCAGCTTCTGACATGTCAGCATTTAAATGCCCCCAGCAGGTGCCTGCTTGCACCTGCCGTTTCCCCCTCTCCCCTTTGCCCACCTCGCCGTCCCAGAGACAGTGACGGGTCTGGCACTGTGACACAGAAGCAAAAGGCACCTTTTCCTTGGAGCCAGGACCGTGCCACTGCTGTCAGCAATGTATTCACTGAGAGGGTTCACACTTCCCAAACTCTGACATACGACTGACCGTGTTTTAGACTGGATGTGTTTACACAGAGCAGGGCAGAGGTGGATGGAAGGCACCCTGCCCTCCACACCCTCCCGTGGCCAGCTCGCTCCTGACACCGACCACACACAAGGAAACAGCTGGCACCGAAACAGGGTGTTGAACACAGAGCAAGTCTATCACAAGGCTTGCCACTGATTCACGGGACATTCTGGTGGTCCATGATGTTTTCAGGCTGGTAAAGGAGGATGGGGTATCTTAAAGAGAGTCTTGGGGTCAATGAAGGTAAGTTGCCTCAACCAGCAGCTTCTAAGTGCGATAAACAGCCTGGGGGAAAAGGCCTCAGCAACCCGTGAGCTGCACAAGCAGCACCACCTCAGCCACCACTTCACTGTGTCTTGATCTTGTCAAGACCCCACTATGTGGGTACAAAGCTCCCACACAGGCAACTAAAAGCACAAAACATGGACCAATGTTAAAGTGATCCTTGTTACCCAAGGAGCCAAGCTATGCAAATCAATTCAGTAAATAAAAACTAAATTCTGGCCAAGAATCATTCTCCAAAAACTACTTTGCATGCAACTGTGTGTCAGTAGCCAATTAATTTAGGAGATGGAGTACACTTTGCAAACACACCAGTCCCATGGTAATGATGCCTGTACCAAGAGATCAGCAGGGAATGTGGGGGAAGGAAAGGGGTTAGGGAGAGTTGCCAGGCTGCTGTTCAAGGAAGAAGCTTTGATCTAAGACAGAAGGAAAATAAAAATTAAGCATCCTTTAGACTATATCAGCATGGTTTATTTATCAAGCTAGAACCTATTACTACAGTACTGATTGCTTTGAAGTTCCCTGGCCTATGTCAACTGTTTATTTACGATTCCATAATTGAGTTATGTCAGAAGTGCCAGCCTGGGAATTAGACTGCTTCCTAAGGGACAGTGAACACGAGTCTGTTTTATCTCCATGGTGCTTCAATGTGTGCTGTCAGGATGCACTGGTTTCTGTTCCAAACTGGGCTGCTCTTCCCTAAGGGCTGAAAGATGTTGAGTGCTCCATGACAATGACACTAATAACTTGATTGAGAGAGGATAAGGCCGCCATGGAACGAACCAGCATCTGCCAGCTGCGCTACATCAGGAATGCCCATTTCACCCGTGGCATCAGGAACATATGGAGCTGATGCCGCTGGTCAGGGCTGGGAACTGAGCTCCACCAGAATCATGATACTAAGCAGTGGCAGTAAGAAGTGAAATATTAATAATTTTTTTTAAAAAAAGAAAATTGCCATGATTTTTCCCTTCCCATAGTCCAGCCATCCAGCCACAGGGAAAACAAACAAAAACCCCCTCAATCCATAGAACAAAAACTCCCTCACACTCCATGCAGAGCAAAACCCAACTGAACTGAACCCACAAAACATTTTCTATGGGTGATCTGTCTCCACCAGTGCCAGGCAGCTCCCTACAACACATCCTCGGGCTTTTTACATTCCAGCTTCTGGCTGAATATTTTTGAAGTATGCCGCTTTCATAGATTTTATTTCCCTACTTCTGTTAGCTTTGTTCTTGGCAATACATTATCAATCATAACTCAGTCACTAACAATCTAATGCTCTTTTCCACTTAGGGAGTAGTCTTTCACAGCACTACACCCACCTCCCTTCACCTCACAACACAGGTGAACATGGACATTTCTATTCCTCCTTATCTTCCTCTTCCTTCCCCCAGTTTTCATGCTGCAATCTGCCTCCATTGCTTCCCTTTGTTCCATTGGGCCAAAAATCCAGGTACAGAAAAAAAATATTTCACTGTGCAAAGCCATCATCACCCGCTTCTCCTTTCTCTCTTCATCTTTCTCTGGAGATGCTATTACCAAGAGCCCCTATTTTTTTTTTTAATTGCTCTCTCATTTCTCACTTTCCAGTAAGTTTCACACTCCTTAACGTATAGTATCCCATGAGTTTTAAAAGCCTACATATGTTTATTAGAGATCATTATCAACAAGGTACAAGGGATTCACAAACACCAGTGCCTGTGCCCCACAGTGCTTCTGTGATGTCAAGGCCCACTACATTTCATTTCTGAATGAGGAACTGGGGCTCAGGGAACAAGGTACCTGATCAGTGTCTCACATGCAGGAAGAAGCCCAAGTCTGTAGTCTGAACATTTAAAAAGAACATGTAAAACAAAACAAACAAAACAGACAAAAGGCACACAAAAACCCCAAACAAAAGAAAAAAAAAACCCCACACAGTAATTTCTTCTCAAGCACTTTGAGTTCACTAATGAGACATCAGTTAAAATACCTGAACTCTGACTCAATCCACAACATTTACTAATTTTAACTAGTTTCCTCTTTAAATGAGAAGATGGTTTCTGCCCTTCCCAAGCCCTGTTTCCAAGGTACAGCATGACCAGGGCATTCAGAGTCCCTGGGTCTCACCAGTGTGGGTACCAGTGAGGGAAGCTGAACATGTTACATGCAGCTCTCTTAATTGTGTCTCATTCAGATTTCAAAGTCCACATCAGCTGCCAAGTGCAGTTTCTTCTGGGCTTTGAAGTACTTACACCCTAACTTCAAAAATTCCTCTGCCACAGTCCCTCCTTGTCAAATCATGGCTTACCAGCAACAAATGTCACTGACCCAGCCAGCCCTCCCTCCTCTGCTACTGCAGGTGGTGTGCTTGACACCATGGTTTTAACTATGCCCAATAAAATCTCATATTGTAGATTTTAAATTATTTCAAGTTCTTTTAATTCATGCTTTTTCCCAACACACACCTTCCATAACCATCCAACATTTCAGTACACTGGCACTTTTCTAATTCATCCTTCATTTAAAAAGTAACTCCATCTTCAGTCCATCTTTCTGTACAGGAGGAAGCTGACAATTTAAAAGCCTTCAGTCCTCTCAGCCAATTTAAGAGTATTATTTGATGAGCACTGGCAAACCCAGTGTAATGCTTGAGCCTGAGACATTCTAATATTCTAGAGTGTAACCTTGAGTCCCACAGCCCTGGACATCCTAAACCTTCTGGGTTTTGTGATCCAGTATTCATCACCTCCTTCCTTCTTAAATGTTCAGCACTAGAAACATGTCTGAGAAAACTGCCTTCTTGTCTATCACCTGGATGACATTCCATCGTTTATTTCCACAAGCAATCGAGGGAAGTCCCACCAAACCACCTTTCCCTTTTCCAGGCAGATCTGAGCACTGAGAGAGCGAATGGTTCTTCTGTTTGTCATAAAGAGTGCTCAGAAATGGTTCTGCTCTCTGCGGCAGTCTCGCAGAGCAGAAATGGTGATGAACCAGAATTCAATTATGTAATGAGAAATTGCTTTAATTAGCCAGTTAATTGACTCCTCGACTGCAATAACTAAAATCACTTGTTTTTACAAGGCACACTAGTTTTTTTCCTAAGGGCTCCCAGGAATCATCTCTGCCTCTCACTTCCCTCCACATCAACTAAAACTAAAAAGGATCCAAGAGTGCTGGCATGCTGGAGGATCACACATTTGATTACTGCTTCGGAGCAGCCCCAAACGAAAATCATAAGAGGGGGGCAGAGGTGCAGAGTAGCACCAGGGCAATGAACCACTCTCCCTTTGGTGGAAAGAAGCCCGAATTTGACGCAGGTGAAATGCAAATGAATTGAGCTACCTTAATGCTGACTTCTTTTTACTTTTGTCCAAAGTGTCTCAACTCAGAAAGATGTGGATTTTTCAACCCAAGCAAGATCCAAGACCTATGCACATGATCAAGAGAGCTGCTCAAATGTCAAAGAAGGGGTACACAGTGCCTTGGCAAATGTCCTTAAGACACAGTTTGGGGCCAGTTACACAATGATGTGGTTCCAGATGTCTCAAAGATGAGCATGAGAGACAATTCAGGTCACTTCTGCAGCACACTGAACCCAGTGCCTAGTCCAGGATTAGGATATTGCACATAGACCCAAGACAGATGGCATAATTTAGTCAGAAAGCTGACTCTGTTTACTGCAAGTTTGGATTTGGCAACCCATTTAATAGGGATGTAAAATTCTAGTCTGAAACAAAGAAAAAGAGAACATGACTCGTGAGTCAAGCAGTGCATTAGCACAAGGGAATTCCCTGATCTGGAACAGGAGGTAATGCTAATGCAAATAGTCACCAGACTTCACACAGCAATGACAACTAAGAAGAGAAAAAGGGTCAGACTGGAATGAACCATCAATCTCTTTGTCCCAGGACTCTGGACCCTGGTTATCCCCTGGAGAGCTGCAAGGCTTTATGAAGAATATTTCTTGTAGCACAGAATCATAACCACTGTGGTAGTTCCTAAGATCTTCCACCTTTTTTCTCCTCTTATCCTGTCCCATAAAGCTGCGGTGACAAGGTTCCCTGGTGTCTCACAACATACACCTCTGCCTGGATGCCTTACTCAACACAGGATAGGCCTGGGGTCAGCCTGCCTCGAGGGACAGCTTCCCCTTCACAGACAGAAGTGCAGACAAGCCTTCGCTCCACAGGCTTCTCTCGCTGCTCCCACCAGTGAGACTTTCTCAGTGCTCTTGCTGTGACAGTGACCTTCCAGCTGGGAGGTGACCTTAGGTCTCATGCAATTCAGCCACTTTCCCTCCTCTCCTGTCTTGCTGCAGGTCATCACCGGGAGGCAAAGAAATAACCGTAAATGAACTGTGCAAAAGGCAGGCTGGTGAGTTCTGTGACATTTTAAACATCTGTTTGATATCAAAGGGATGGAAACCTGGACGAACGCAAAATATCAGGGCACACTGTCTGGATAGAGGGCTGAGTCTGACAGCACCTTTTAAACACCAGAGAAAACATCTTACCTTGGTGAAAAGGGAAGGAAGAAGAATCAGTGGTGTTGTGTCTTCACTGGAGATCACACGGGACTTGAACAGAAATTGCAATTATTTATATACAAACTCTTCTTGGAGGAAACCTTAGACAATCAACAGGGAACACCCATCTGTTTGATTAGGGCTGATATTTTAATCTAAAGACAAACACTCCGTAATAATAAAATCAACACCAGTGTGGTAAGTAGGTCACTTTTTGGATGCAAGTATGTGTGGAATTGCTTTGGCCCAGCATTCTGCACCTCCAGCAAATGAAAGTATCACCAAAAGAATGCCCTTTGGGATCTGAGCAGCAGCTGTTCCTGCTGGAGCCTGCAGAAAGCAGCTCACTGTCTGGGCAAGTGGCAAACAGGGGCAAGAATCCCAGGTGGGATCACAAGTCAGGGGAAATTCAGCTACAGTAGAAGAGTTTGCACCAGAGAACGGGGACACAAGCAGAGACATTTGAGACCCATCTTTGTACAAAACTTCCACTGAAAAAACTAACATCATAGCTCAATTTAAAAAGCAAAATCCATCAGCTCTTGAAACATAATTCACTACAAAAAGCCTGAAGAACTGGCTTCCCAACAAAGCACTGGCTTTTAAATCAATCAGTCAGCTTTGGGAAGCACAAGTTAGATGGATGGCACACCAAATACCAAATACTTGCAGGTCTCACACAGACAGAGCAAACAGACCCTGGATACACAAGTGTCCAGAACCTACCCCATTCCCTCCCTCAGACCTCTCTCTGAAGGTCCCTAACACATCTGGCTGGCCCCAAAGAACAAGAACCACCTTCATCCTGAGAAACAATCACCAAATGCACAAAATACCTATACAGCACTAAACTGACTAAAACAGGCTTAATTAGAAATTACTATTAAAGTATGTGGCAGGTCTGAGATACTTTCCCTTTTAGCCCAGTGACATTCCTTTGTTTAAAAACAACATGATTTCCATGACAGAACAGCCATTATGGTTTTCTTTCAATCCAAAATATACTGTCAGGATTGATTCTGCACTAAGTCACTCCTTAAACCTTTATAACACCAGATACTCCACGATGGACTGCGGCAGCCTTTAAAAAAAGTACAGACAGTGCCATAGATGATTTAAAGACTGGAATAAATGTCATGTCTAAGGTAGTTACGTGGAAATTTAAAATAGGCAAAATTAAATTACCCATGAGAAATACAGCCTGAATCTCTGACCTGAATTTGGTAACAAAGTTTGCTTTGTCTAACTCACTCAAATCAGGAGTGCAAGACAGAAAGGTAGGAAGGTTGGGATGATACAAACTATGAAGAATGCAGGGTAATACACAGAAAGCTCTGTGCCAAAATGCAGAAGAAGAAATACTGCATATGCTGAGATCTAGAAGCAAGAGAAGGGTGTTTCTAAGAACCCTGAGAATAGCCTGGGCGACCAAACCATTCAAAAAACCAGAGATTCAGTGACCATCAAGGGATTAACGAAACCATTGCAATTTTACAGAAGTAATAAAGAATGGAAAAATAACCTGCGAATCTCAAATATCATCAAATTTCTTCAGTAATAAGTGGATGTAAGTATCAAACCAAGCCATAGCCTACAAGAAAACAGCAGAGGCACTTTTCTGAGAGAAAACTTTTAAGATGATAAGTGTGAGAAATAACGGTCTCACACCGCTAAAATTTCACAAATTTATTAAAAACCACAACCGGGAACTAAGGAGCCAGGGATGGGCCCAAGGCTCCGGGTGGCGAGGCAGACAAAAGCAGCGCGCGGCGCTGGGTGCTCCCCTCACGGACCGGCCGCGTCCAAAGGGCGGAGGAGCTCGTGCAGGACACCAGCACAGCTCTTATAGACAATCTATAGACAATCAGTGTTCTCTTATTGGTTGGTTTTTCAATTTGGTTGGCTCGTTTCTAGGGCGATTCCTGACCAATCATTTCCCCAAAGTCCCTCCCGATTGGTTGAGGTCTGACCCAATTGGAGTCCCGAAATCACCAGAAACACCATGACTTCACCCCTGGAATTTTCTGGAATCTGGTTCGGCGTCGCCATCTTGGCAGCGCCCCCCCCCGCCCTTCATTGATTAACATTGAGCATCAATTAAATACAACATTTAAACCCAAACAAACCTCATTACAACATCCTAACCCACACTGAACATTAATTTCTTGAGCATTATTAAACCTGCAGCCTTACATAAGGAATAAATAAAACATTTGAACTAGGTAAACCTGAACTTAACAATCGAACGCTTTAAACTTCATTAACATTTGAACTTAAAGTAATTTAGTAACTTGGTTTTAATGAACCTTTAAAAATGGTTCATAACAATAAGAGCCTGAGAAGTTCATAAATAGCTCTGTATGGCCAGCATGAGATACAGGACAGTCCTCACCACCCTATTTAATAAAGCAGAAGTCCATCAGCTATGGGACAAGCCATGGTGTTTGAACACCCACGCCAAGGGCTCTGTCCCCCCTCGGTGTAACCCTTCGTGCGTCCCCATGCCTTTGTTGTCGCCTGTGCCTGGGCGGTGCTCCTGGCAGCCCTGGGGCTCAGCCATCCCATCCCTCCTGCCCCAGGGGCACACAGAGGCTGCAGAGAGGAACCCAGCGTGGAGGAAGAGGAAGGAGCACTTCCAACAGAAGAGGAAGGAGCGCTTCCACAACCGGAGTGTCCAGCTCCCAACGAGCGCTTCTACAGGAGCAGAGACGCTGGAGCACAGACGGCACTTCCCAGCTCAGCAAAGCCCTCGTGTGGGAAGGGAGGGCTGACAGACAGCCCTGTGTGTGCCGCACGGGCCACATGCACGGAAACAAGGAGAGAGAGGCAAGCGACCCCTCCAGAGCCAGCGGAGCCGTCTGTTCATTTCCCTGTTTGTTCGCTCTTTCAGGCTTAAACGCTTGAGCAGATTTACACAAGTAAGTGCACTCGAAAAGTGGGCAAACTGAACATGAACACAAGGCCAACTGGCTGCGGTGTCCAAGAAACAGAAAACGGTATTAATCCCCTGAATTGGAGACCAAAGCACCGCCTGTGCCCCATGGAGCTTCCCAGTGGGGTCCCCTCCCATCCTTCTGCACAGTGGGGAGGCTGTGGGGCACAGCAGTGGGGGGCTGGCTGAGATACCCACCAGGTCTGGCCCCCCTGCCCAAAGCTGCCCTTCCATATGCAAGGGATGGGCAGCTGTTGGCACAAGCCTAAGGCAATTAGTACAGAAGGAAAATAAGGCACTGGGAAGTACTTGAAGCACTTGAAAGTTTACCAAAACAGCTCTCCCCAAATACAAAAACTCTGAGCTACCACAAAAAGTGCCTCTTCTAGATGCAGCAGTCAAAAGCCATCCCTCTGGGAATGCTGCTGCTTAGGGTACCCTTATGCCACAGTAAATCCAACATTGTCTGAAGTGCAAACAGCGCAATTTTAGACTTCTAACCCATCAAAGTCAGGAACTAGTTTGCAATGAGAACACTGCCTTCATGGGTATTTGTGCATGTGCACATAAAAGAAGATAGAGAGTCCAGAAATGAAAATGAGATTTCAAAAATGCTGAAATCCTACAGCTTGCATGTCCTCCCCTGTCTGTCAAACCCAGTTTCTTAGGAATATATTTACAATTCCTAGACAACTGCTCATCAAACCTTGCGCATGTTTTTGTGATTTTTGACAGTTAGAAGAGCATATATTTGTTCAAGTTTATTTTTATAGCATTCAACACCACATACCAAAGATTCTGTAGTATGGAAACCAAGAGCATTTTCTTCTACCCAGCTGTAACTTTTACCATGCCACAGGAGAATGGAGGAAGAGATACCTACTCATATCTTCACATCCTCAGCCTTTTTTATGCAGTTTTCACAACAGCCAGAGAATAGCAGTGAAAGACGAGCTGTTCTCCAAAAATTAATTATCTACGACTTTCTCTTGGAGCAATGACATTACATGATAGATCCTCATCACTGACAGAAGCAGTTGCTTGATGTTCAATAATTAATTCATGTAAAGTTCAGTTGAACTAGAAGATAAAGTGCCTGTACCTGTTACTCAGCTGTAGGCACAGGCTTCCTCATAACCCACCAGCACCTTCTGGATCTGTCAGTAGAGATTTTTGCCCATTTTGTTGTTCCAGTGACCTTTCCTTTTTGCACATGATGCTGTCCAGTGCCAATTTCAAGAGATACCAGGGTTCTCTCTGACACTGTCCCTCTCATTTTCACCAATCTGTGTCAGCAATGAGCCTTTCCCTCAGTGTAATAAATGTGTATGGTCTGTATGTTCTACCTTTGCTTGCTACAATCTGCAAATTCTTGTAACTCTCTCTGCTGTCATTGCTCCAGGCATAATCTTGAATTATTTGTGTTGCCATAAATAATACACACTGCATTATCTAGACAATATATGTTTTTAAAAGTATGTTGCAGTGTCAAGCACACCAAGAGTTGTACCTTAGTCCTGCCCTCTTAGGTGTCCACATTCACCAGTGAACACAGGAATTTTATGAGGGAGATCAAGACATACCAAATAATTGACAAACACAATCTCAGAATAGAAGAACATATAATTTCAAGCAGTATTCACAAGCACACAGACCTTCTTACATATGTTTTTGTTCCTTTGGCAGTAATATAGGCCAGCATTTTAGAAACATCCTGCTAGTCTTATGAAACAACCCCACAAAAGGAAAATACAATTTTTATCTCAGCAAAACCTGAAAAGAATTTTAGAGTCAGACTTTCTTGGTCTGCAGGCTTTCTTCCTGTTGGATTTCAAATGCCTGCCACAAACAGAGGAAGAGGGAAAGGTCATTTGCACCCTTCTCACAAACCATAGGAATCCTTTAAATCGGGTTGAAAAAGCATTAGGCATTCAGAGCAGCAACTACTGCTGGGTTTGCCCACAGCAGACTTGCCATGTTCTGCAGCCTGTTAGTCCAGCTGCCATGAGAGATCCTCCTCCTCTGCTCTCAGTTCAGAACCAGACAGCTCTCTGTAGGCCACTGCTTGAGACAGGTGACACGAGGCAATCCAAAATCACCAGGTGTTTGATGCTGTCACTG
The DNA here is from genome assembly GCA_013398955.1 of Callaeas wilsoni. NCBI lineage: Eukaryota > Metazoa > Chordata > Aves > Passeriformes > Callaeidae > Callaeas > Callaeas wilsoni. Next base: position 89,372 of record VWPU01003089.1, read on the forward strand.
CTGCTGCCTTCACACCTGTCTGGACTGTCCTGGAATAAGCTTCCAGAAAATCCTGTGCCTGGGCTGCAATCCAACAGTGAGCAGTAACTCAGGTCCAGAAATGCAGCAGCAAGCAGGTTCCCTTAGGCCTTTAACTGCAAAGGATATTTCCAAGGGTTCTTTCAAATTCTGGTTAAGAGTTGTACCAAAGGTACAATACCACAAATCCAATTTTTCTGATACTCAAGGAAGTCAGTAAGAAAGTGGACCATCACAACACCTAACCGAAGCTGCAGACACCCTGTCCCTCCTTTCCAACATGGAACAGCCTCTGTCCTTTCCCCAGCTCTCATCTTGCTGTCTCTGCCTCCTCAGATTTTGTTTTGGTTGCAGTCTCCTGACACAAGCAACTTCCATTCCTTCCATCTGTCCCCAGTGCAACGTGATGGACCCCATCAACTGAAACCAAGGGTGTCCTCTTAACTTTCCACTGAGCTGCACTTTCTGTCTTCTCAAACCAGCCTCATCCCATTCCACTCAGCTCAGCCAAAACAGTCAAACCCCAGGCTGCATCCTAGGGATGCCCAGAAAGCTGCTGATATTTCCAGAGGCAAGAGCTGATGAACAAGGACATGGCATTCCCTCAGTATTCCTCATGGCTCTGATTACCATGACAGATAGGATTTTACCCTCCCTGAAGGGTCAACAGAGCAAGACAGCCAAGGCAAGAATATGCAATGGAGACCAGCAGTCCTGCAAACAGGTCATAAATACAGTTTGCGACACAGACTATGAAACTCTGCCCACCCTAAAGCAACATCTCAGTTGAGCTGTGCCAACTCACCCCAGCCCTGGCTGGAGATACAAGGTTGTCTCACAGTCTGAAGGTTCCCAACTTGCACTCCCATGTTTCTGTGCAGCTGCGAACACCCACGGCTGTTTGCACAGCAGCAAGGCTTTCATGCCCTTCAGCCAACTACATTTAAACCAGCAGGTTTGAAACTCCATAGCTTGTTTTTCCTCAACAAACAAAACCTCTCAGCTTGACTAAACTCTTGGCTATACACATCAAAAAAGGCTCAACTGAATTAAACATGTTTCAGAGGAGCTCAGGAGATAAAATGTAGGTACAAAGAGCTGGCCAAAGAAGGCGTGATATAAAACGAAAGGAAATAAAAATTAAATAAAAGAAAATCAGGCACCTTTAAATAATTATTTTGGAGCTAAATTCGGTAGTTACTGGCATATTGTGAAGCTTTCTTATAAAAGGCAATGAGATCCTAAAGCAAAGGACACTGCTTCCAAGACCTCCACAGCCTCCAAATTCACACAGTAAAGTTAGTAGAAATATGTCTGAGACTGGGGGGTGGTAGGAAGCCTGAAACTGAAAAGCCATTCTGCTGAACATGCAAAAATATTTGAGAAGCTGTATAAAATCTAGTAGCATTCCAGAGTCTGACTAAAAGCTATTCATTTTTTCTAGTAGTCTCCCATATTAAAAGCTTTTTAGAGCAGGAGTGGGTTTTGCAGTGTCCACAGCTATGCATCGTGCAGTAGATTCCTGTAACTTCAAAAACAAAGTTCCTCTGCCTAATGGACTGCCAGGAAACCATCAAGTTGGTAAAAGCTGTCCTGGTTAAGACACAGGAGCAGCCCACAGAAAAGGCAGGCCATAGATACACTGTGCTTTGGGGTCCAAGAAGGGACTCTCCTCCCAGGATCTCCCTCACTGGAGATTCCATACAAGTTACAAATAAGTCTGGAGGGGCACCTTTACCCTCTCATGATTCAGGGTGGGCTTTCCTAGAAACATCCATGATTTATTGCACAGCAAAGGAAAAGTAAAGCCTGTTTTGGGATCCCTGCACTGCCCCAGCCAACAAATCATCCCTTTGGTAAGCTACAAAGTCAGGATACTGTGTCAAGGAGCAACATCTTTAGGTTATCTGTGAGGTAAGGTTCAACTGTTTTTACAAACAAAACTAAAAACATACAAACAAAACAAACAAAAATAAAACCACCAACTGAAAACAACAAGAACGACTTTAAACATGGTAAGCCTACAGGCAGCAGCAAGAACTCCTGGTAGAAGAACCCCAGTTACAGTGTTTTGCGTCAGAAAGCTGCTGAAAACAACGTTTCAGCCTACCCTGCTTTTATTGTTACTTCAGAGATTTGGGGGGAGGAGGGGGAAAAGCACAACAAACTAAAACCATCCAAGATGAACAGACTGATGTCTTTTAAACATAATAACCCATCAGAAGAGGCTCCTGACTGTTCACACCTCACTGTCTTTTAACAAAGACATACACCCACAAGCCTTTGCCTTTCCAGGAATTACCAAAATTGTGGGTTTGTTTTTTAGTGATCTGATTTTCTATGTATCTATTGTAAAAGCCACAGTTCCACCTTCAAATAAAAAGTCAATCCTAGTTTGATCTCACAGAGACACAGACCATCAGGGGGCCATAAAATTTAGAGCCATCTGCTCCCACTCCCTTTTCTCCTTTTGCTCATAGCCAGGGAGAAGCCACCCCACTCACCTTAGTTCCATTTGGCTTTTCCATCCCTCTCCACTTTACCTGACTTCACGGCTTCTCAGGCTCCACTACGAGCCTCCTCTGCCCGTGGGCTTTTTCTCCTCTCTCCCCCCTCCTGCTGATTAGTGTTATTAAACACACCTGTCTGCCCCTTCAGCCAACTGTTACTCCGTTTGTATTCACCCCACACTCAGGCACACATGCTGCTAGATAATGCCAATTGTATTAAACCACTGCTGGCAGGTGCACTGATGAGCAGGGAAAGAAAATAACATTGTCTAGCTGGGACGAGCTGTGCTAACCAAGGACTGGGAAAGCAGAGCATCAGCATGGCATTCCTGGGGCACCCCTGGGAATCTGGGGCACCCTGTCACCACAGCTGAAAGCAGAGCCTCAAGTGAGACAGGAGGAGCAAAATGGGCTTCAGCTCCTCAGCACCACCAGAGCTGGAGCTTGGAGTGAAGCAAGAACGAGGCATAAATTATAAAGGCAACTGCAGAGCGATGCAGCCACAGAAGTTTTTGTTTTCTGTGTGTTTTCAAGTGAGAATCCGTTCTCTCTGCATGATGCACTGGCAGCTTGTGCCCTAAGGTAAAGAAACCCGAGCCTGACACAGAACCTGGCCAGTCACTCGTTCAGAGATTCTGCAGACCCTCTAATTTTCTCTTTACTGCAAAGTGTATAAGAAAATCTTATCTAAGAGAGTTGATTTCTCTCCAACCTGTATTTGCCTTTATGTCCTGTTATTTTAAACACACCCTCCTTCACGGTCTTATCTAAAAGTGGGAAAACTGTGCAATGTTCTCTGTGCTGTCAACAGCTATTCAAAATTCCACACTAGTAATGTAGAGAGCCTGAGTGTAACAGCTCCCTCTTAATATTTTAAGCACAGAACAAGATTAAGTAGTATAATATAAACAACTGTGTGCATCAAATCCCCAGTTCTGCTGGAGAAACTGATGGAGCTGACATGGTTTTAAAAACTAGAAAAAACCACAAAACATACTTCATGAGGAAATGTGCATTTGTTTGTCTTCTTGTCTGTCTTACACAGCTCTTTACTAAAAGATAATTCAACCATCAATGTGCTGGTGCCATTTTCTTTATAACCATTCTTAGGAACATCAAGATAGTGATGACAATAAAGACATATCTAGAAAAAACATAAACTAAATGAAGATTGAATAAGAAAAAGCACATGTTCGGAATCACTCTGAAAATACACTGATTAGATAATTACATGTGCATGTGTGTATGTATACATATGTGCATAGTCTTCTCCCTCCTAAAGGGAGGAAAGACCAAACTTTGATATCAGTATTTGAAACGACACAACCTTTTAATTTTAGTGGAGTAGAACAAAGCGAAGCTTAAATGGGAATTTAATCCACACCATAAATACAATAAAGGATCAATAAAGAATCTGAAGGAACGGTGAGATAGTTGAAGTATTTTTTCTTTGCAAGGCAAGATGGTTAACAAGTGCCATGTTTCATTGTAAAATTTGGAAGGGCTTGGTTTTCCCATGAGCTAGATTCATCCAGTGCATACATAAAGCCTGCCTCCCTATAAAAATGAATCATGCTGCATTGCATTGAAAAAAACCCAAACCCATCTGTGATGCAGCTATGGAGTAAAAGACAAGTACAGAGTTGTAAACTGCCTCAGAGGAAGCTCAGGGAGGCTGCTTGGGCAGGCTGCTTGTAAGAAGTGAGCTAACAGCAGGCTTTAGTTCATCCAACAAAGCAGCAGGATGCTGCTAAAAACAGGGAATGCTGGAAGTGTATGAACCTCTGGCTATACGACATCCAAGAACTGGGTGTAAAGACTGGAAATTAAATTCTACATTGTTGAGTTCCTTCAAATTTGTATCTTGCTATACTCAGAGTTTGAGATTTATTTTGTTAAATACAATCGTTTTAAAAACTTCTTTAAAATACTTTCCTGAAACTACTGCAGTACATTTACAACATAAACTTTATGCAATTTTTCCAAAGATGATTTTAGTGTTTGTTTGATGCTTAGTGATTTGAATACCTATTGCTAGTTTGAAGGATTAAGGGTGTTTATTCCCATTACATTTTTAATGGTATAATCCACTGCAGAATCCAGGAAGGATTTCAAAGGTATGAGGCCTGAGGGACATGGAGTGGCCCCTGGCTGCCCATTCCTCCCTGGTAGCTTCTTCCATGGTGACAGGCCACCTGCAGTCAGTCACACAGCAACAGATACCTGCACGCCCAGGAGGAATCATCTGCCTGTAAATGATGAATCACACAACCTCCCGGGTGTGGAGAAGTAAAGCTCAAAATGGACATGTACAATGTGTCTCAACATCCTTGCCTCAGTCACATGAACTGCGTGTAGCACCCCAGGTAACCTCCCTACCTCTTGTTTGGCTACATTTCAAGTTACTTCTCATTTAGTATTTAATCCCCTTTTTAGATTTATGTAACAAAAGAGACTTTCAAAACTTCCAATCTATTGTCAGCAGGCTATAACTTTGATCTATTACTTATAATAAAAATGCCATCACACCTGGAATTTATTCCATATCATCTGGCATATTTTGTTCAGCTCTTTCTATTACCAGCGGTAAAGGCATTTGCACATTTTTGAATGTACAAGAGATTTTGTATGGATGCATCTCATTTGTCCACAAACTCCCATGTGATGTTGTATGTGTGAATACAGCTGAGGGACACTTGCCAGTCAAAACAGATGCTCAATTCCTATACCAAGGAATGGAGCACAAATACAGGACTTGCTTTAATGTATTCACAGTGCGTCCAGCCCCAGCTACTTCCAAGACTTTTCAGTATAAATTGCAGCAGAAACTGGCTTAGAAATCAAGTTCCCATTTGGAAGCAAAAATCTATCCAGTTAAACACAAACCAACTTCTCTACTAGAAGGAATATCCAGGTAGGCATCAGTTTTCCATAGCAACAGTTTTCTCTGCTAAACTTCACAGACTAAACTAGACCGAGTCACAGAACACAAGTGTTACATCTCAAAACTGGTCATGTCCAAGTATAGTAATAATTTTGGGGCTGATGGCAATGGCTGTGGAGTCCCCCAGGAGGGGGGATGAGCTGAGGAAGGAAGGAAAGGAGAAGACCAAGGGCATCCTGGGTGTGCAAGGACAACACCAGAACGCAGAGCAGTGGTTCCTGGCCAGCTCACTGCCATTCCTGCGTGGCACAGAGCAGGGCAGCCCTCACCTGAAGGGATCCCAGGGCCAGCCAGGCTCTGCAGACACTGCAGGATCAGTGGAACACAAAGGCCAAACCCTCCCTTCCCAGGGCCTGACCAAAAGTGCTCGAAGTCAAACCACATCCCACACTGAGGGCACTCAATGGAACCCCCTGTGAGGTTAGAATTCAAAAACAAATCCCATGATAATTTCTAATAAATATATTTTGCTCATCCATGAGCTGTACCACCCCAAGCACAACAATTTAAAATCGAGTGTTTCTAGAAGAAAGGATTGTTATCCTTTCCAGACAATAATATTGTCTCCTTTGGAATTTATGGCACATTCCTTAGATTTAACAATTATGTTTATCATTCTATGCTTTGTCTTCAAACTGCTGTCTACGATACAAACTCTTGTGCTAAGCTAATACTAGTGTTCCTGAGGGGGAAAGTGGCCAGGTTGTTCTTTTGGACAAAGATAGGATAAATCCTTTTCCAGTCATATTCACAGCTATGGGATACAAACCTTTGCTTTGTCTCCAAGCTCAACTTTACAAGGAGCTTTATCTTGCAAAGCACAGCGGCCTGTGCCGAGCTGATGCTTTATGCAAACCTGGTGTCATTAACATTTGAGAGCCCTACTGACAATGCCAGCTAAGGCATATGAAAAAAAAAAAGAGAAAATCCTTTGATTCTAGAAAAAAACTTGCAAAGAAAAGCAAACACTTGATTCACAAGTGCTACAGTTGCAGAGGGAGAGAGTCAAGAGCTAATGTACCATAGTAATTGGATTGAAAGATTCGGAGTTGGTGGAATTTAGTGGCTGTATTAAAAAGCCATCTCCTCTGCAAGGCAAGGAGCCAACATAACGAAGAAAAGACAGGAAACAAGTTAGGGAGTGCCATGCAAGGTTAAAAGAAGACCCTGTTATCTTTACAATGGAAGGACAGGCTACTTCCACAAAACTGAGTTTCTTTCTCTTTTGCAATCTAGGGCTGGTTTTTATTACCAAAGTCAGCAACTGGAAAATACGTTTACCAAAGCGTTATTCCCATCATTATAATAATAAAAGGGTCAATTAAAACTCAGTTAAGTGGTAAATCTGTTGGGTAGTAGACTTTAAAAGAGAACTTCAGTTAGTTCAAGAAAAACTAAGTAATACTGGGCGCAGCACTGGTTACCTTTCAAATTCTGAATCTCTACTGCTTACGAAAGTCAAATCCTTTTTTATTAATTTTGTTCCTCTCCCCCGAGTGACCAAGAAATTCTGAACCATTTCTCAGTCAGGCAGTGGTATAGGTTTCCAGAAAGAACGGATTTTGCAGAAAAATTAAATAGAAGTTAAAAATGTAATTTCATGTTCACAGCAGGAAATAATCAACAGTTCTAAGAATCTATTGCATGGCAAAAATAGCAGTGAGGGTCGAATTTTTGCACAAGCATTTTACATTAGAAGATGCTGGTCATTGAGCAGACAAGTCCTGAACTCACACTACATCTGAGCTGCACGTGGAGCTCAGCTTTGTACTCTCAGCCCTGAACTCCAACAAGAGCTGGACACTCAGCTGCCCACGTGAAACCAAAGGGAAATTTGTGCATTACTTACAAGGACTCATCCCTCCAGCTGCTCCAACACAACACGACTTCCACAGCCAGGGTTTACGTACATACTTTTCAGTATATTTTTTTCATTCCTTTTCTACTAAAAAAAGGACAAGAGAATAAGCTTTGCAGGGTTAGAGAAGGATAGATAACATTTTAGCTCCTTACAAGGCAGGATAATGACCCAGTGAGCATTTAGAACAGTGACAGAAATAACTTCTTCTAACACTTAGACTAGAAGGTTAATAATCATGTATTTCACATCTTACCAAACAGGTCATCTAAAATGCTTACCAGGAAGAGTCTGCAATACCATTTTACACTCAAGACTTCCCATGTAGGAAATAAAATTTCTTTCAAGTTTTATTTCACCACTTCCCTTTCTTCTCTCTCCCAACACTAGAACTGCTCATTGGCCAAAACCCAGGAGCTCAATACTGCCGGTTTCAGGAGGACTTAAAATACGCACACAAAACACTGTCTCAAGCCAGGCCTGCATTCTGCAAAGTGAGTCCACTTTTAATTAAGAGCAGAATCTCAGATTATCCCACCCGAACACTAAGCAGTGTAACGAGTTTCCTCAGTGCCACTTTAATAGCCTGCTTTTTTAAGAAGCTTTTAATTCTGCATTCAGCTTCAAGACACCAAATGCTGCCAGCACTGTCTGATCTCAGCATGATAGGGAAAAGTACCACTAGGTCTCTGCTCCAGTATTTCTAACAAACATGGCTGTAGGAAATTATCTGCCTGGATTATGAGGCTAACAAGTATTCCCAAAATTAATGATGAACTGCATGAGTTTTATTTTTCACTCTTGCTGGTAAGAAACCACCAAAGCTATCTTCTAAAAACTCTGCTTCAACCACAGCAGGGATGACTAATTACAAGCACCCTGTCTGGAGTAGAAAGCAAAAGAAAGAAATAGTTTGTGTAAGCTTATGGAAATGTGGCTCTGTGCTTCACTTGCTGCCTTTTTTCCTTGTCAAGCAAACAAAGCGGAGGGTGGGAGGGGGAATGGCAGCACAATGAAACAGCCTCGGAAATTCAAAGCTGAAAAGATGTTCCAAATGATGAAAGGCAATGAGAGAAGGTTGCTCAGTTCTTACTCTGCTGCACCAGATAAGAGAGCTTGGGACAGGCAAAATCTGTTCCCTAAGCATTGTTCACCAAGGCATATCAAGGCTTCAGAAACATTATTGCATTTTTAATAATTCAGGAATCCACCCGTGTCCCTCTTGATTAACATCTATGTAGCAATTGTCCAAGCTTCACTGAGGTTGTCATTTTGCTGTCTGGAAATATCTGTAATTGCTTATACCAGCTGAAATGGTTATTTCAGCTTTTCAGTATCTTTTAAAGTTGCCATCTTAATGAAGGGGCAAATTTTTTGACAGCAGATGGCAAAAATGCGCCTGAAAAAAAATCAGGAGAGGAGAAATAACAAAGAGAAAGCAGAAAAATTCATCTGCATGCAAGAAAATGTACATTGTACAGAAGCATTTGAGACCATATACTTACTCCTTTAGACCTGTAATCACCTGCTTGAAAGAGCATATCCACAAGCAAGAATTTGCAGAGCTGCTTTGGCTACTTCAGCAGTACCCAGCACATGCATGTGCAGCCTCCACTAAAACCAGAGGAAAGGGAACAAATGCCCTAGAACCAGGACTTGTTCCAGATTTTTTAATGAATGCAAACAAGTGGTAAAGATTATTATATTCCCAAATTAGCAGGAGAAGGGAACACATTCATTTTACTAATAAAATCTGCTGGTCTAAGATACCTATGTTAGATCTATTTCAGAGCTCTGTTGTGTCTCAATATTCCAGGACACTCTTTGCTATATCACAGTTCACTGCTGAACTGGTTTTGAACCAGAGTATTTTGGTAACTGACCTGAAAAGTGGTCCAGATCCAGAACAAGTAACTTGAGCCCATTTCTGACACTCTCTAGAGGAAGAACCTTAAATATAATGATCTAGAGATCCTACAGAATCTCTAACAGATCTTATATTCAGAGCATGATCATGTTCTCATGCTCACTGCATTAAAATTGTTTAGTTCACACTTGACTTAGACTATAGAGCAACTTAGTTACTCTAAATAATGTATTTTCCTAGGACTAATAGTGCCTTTTTCCATGGCAGCCCAAACTAAGCCAAGACTTGGAAGCACAAAGACATCAGACACACAGAGATGGTTGGTGAGAGCCTCCAGACCAGGAAGGAGGTCAGACAGCATCCCATCTTCAGCAGTCTGGAAAATATGTATATATATATATAAAAATATTCTTTTGTGCTGGCTACAGCAGTCATCTGCCCTGCACCATGAGGGATGTGACAGGGTCCCTGCATTCCTACCAAGTGGCCTAGGAGGTCTTGGTGTCTCCCAGGAAAAGAGGATTCGTGTTCAGTTGGAAACTGCACAAAGAGCACAATAGGAGCAAGACTTGTGGTAAGCAAGTTCCCCACAATACTAGTCCTTTGCATTCTCCTGAATCCTTGTGATTACCAAGGGGGAGACCATGACAACAGCAGAAAAGCCATTCACTGCTGACACTGGAGACACAATGGCCGACTAGTACTTTGGGTGAAATAAATCACCCACTAGCTGTTTTATTAATGACCCAGCCAGAAAGCACATACTTCATTGCAGAAGATGAAAGAGACAAGTAAACCAAGCTGCTGGCCGACAGGAAAGCATTAATATTCATTTAGCTTCTTATACACTGCCAGTCAGACCAGCAGAAGAGCTGGGCACTGCTGCTACGTCAGCACTTAGCAGGGTCTAGGCCTTGATTATCTACAGAATTTCCATTTAAATTCAAGAGAAGTGAGGGAAGGCAGAAAGACTGACACTGCAAACCCTACACAGCCCAGACTGGCAGCTGCCTGCTGATGAACACAGGGCTCAGCACGGAGACATCCCGAGGCTGCTGTTGGCTCTGGGTGTCTGCAGCAATGGGCAGCCGATACTTCCCAAAGGAAGCCCCACCATCAGGGAGCCTGTAAATGAGCTTTTCTCTAGGAACAAACTCTTGGACACAGCATTCACATCCTCGTGTGTATTTGTACACACACAAGAAGATTTTTCCCTCCTTGGGGATTTACTTCTGCAGCTGTTCACCCCTAACCCAATTCTCATTTCACTTCTCTGCAGTATGAATGCAAAATGGGGAACGGAGAAGAAAAATGGAGCAAAAACATCACCAAGACATTATGGCTTTATTACTTTTTTCCACTTTCATGCTTTCCTAGCAATGTTTTCAGAGTTATTCTACAAACAGTCTTCAGACCACATACATTATTTTTCTCTCCCAGTGTATAAATCAACAAAGTCATTGGAAATAAATCATTGGAAATTCACCAAAGCTAAAATTAAACCAGTACCAAAATGACTTAGGACAGTATCAAACCTATCATGTCGCTCATCTATAATTTCAGGACTCAAAATATCAATGGCTCAGACATCACCAAGTCTGTCAATGATGAAAAAAATCAATATTGCAGTAACACATAACATTAATTACCTGTCATAAAAGGCACACACCCCCCTAATTCTGTTCTTCACTTCTGAGTATATGTACATGCTTAAAGAAAAAGTACCACCTTTCATTTCCACTTCTTCAGGCCAGAAGGTTCCTAGAAAATCAGAAAGCTTTGCACAGGACAAGGTTACACATGCAGATTTGCAAGTCATGACTACAACACAACACTACAGGGGTGTAGGTTTATTCCGTTTCTATTAGGAGGCCATTCCTATTTATAAAAAATAATAATAATAATTTTTAAATGCCTCTGTTCATGCAATATTTGGCATGTTCAGATGAGTGTCCCCCTCTTTTTTTAAAAAGAAATAGCATGCTGAGACCTATATGAAATTTTTCTGAAATAGCATACAAGACTCAACATTTGCATGTAAAGAGGAGAAACCTTTTTCCTGTACATCTACCCACCCTTCTTTAAGTGAATGCATCACTCATGAAACATATCGCAACAAAGGCTTTGAAAATTTAAGTTCACAGTCTGAGTATGCCCCAGACAACAGCAATTCCTTTATATTCCTATTTCCTCCAGCAAGCCTGAACTGTTTAACATACAGAGGAGGTAGAGAGAGAGCATGGGAAAGTATTTTGATGTAGTAAATGGCACAAGAAAAAAAGGAAATTAGGAATTCTGCATGTCTTACAATAGATAAATCCTGGCAGACTAGGAAGCTGAAAAGTCACAAATAAATCAGTGAAAGATTACACACATCAAATGGACTTCCAGTAGAAAATGCATCTCCAAGATTTGGGGTGGGAGGAAGGAGGTTTCTGCGGAAAGGGAGGAAAGAAATTAGGCAACTATTTTGACTGTAAGTACATTCAGAGGTTTTTATTAAATGGGAATTGTAGTTTTAATGAGATATAATGTCTTCAGTTTCAGAGCCCACGATAAGCACTGAAGGAGATTAGGTAGCAACTTTCACTGATGATTTTCTATCTAGCTTCTGGCACCATCCTCTTCAGCCCATGGTACTGGGTTCTTCACAACATTGCAAATGTGGAGTATGTAAAATTTTCGTTAAAAAGGATTTTCTTCAATGTTTGATCTTTGTATACTTTCAAGCCTAATCAACAAGAAGGGAGAATTAACTGTGAAACTGAGAGCAGCTAACAAGCTCTAAGTGATGTCCAGGTGTTAGAAAAACAAATTACTTGTTTGTAGAATTGTTAAGACCTTGTTAAGGTCTAGGGCTGGACGTGCTTCAGTTATCTCAGACCTGTTGGAGGTTAACAAAGCCTGGAGAGAAGGAGGTACCACTGAGAGTGGACACAAAGAATGCAGAATTTATGAGCCACATGGGCATTTTGCAGAACTCTGGAGATAAGGAGAAACTAATAAAGCCAACTCAGCAGTTGTGCTGAAATCAGCTCCAATTGGGTAAAACATAATTCCGGCAGGGGCAGATCATGACCACTGACCCAAGAAACCCACTGACTCAAAAGGAGAGAGGGACTGAGCATGTGGCCTAATTAGCATAAGAAGCGAGAGAATTATTAACCAATAGAAAATAGAGTATTAATTAATAAGAGAACTATGTCACTTGCAGCCAGTGAACACCAATTCCTTTGTTTGCTGAAATGTATAAATAGTAAAAGTTTTGATAGTTGGTGTGCTTGATTTGTGGCCTACCACCAAGCATCTGGGTTTGTGCAGCTCTGAAATAAATAATCAATGTCTCCCGAATGCGTAATTATTGGCCTGTTGCACATCAAGTAACAAATCTGATTTTTGAGAACAACAACAGAACAGAATAATGAGGATGGCCCCCCACATCAGACTGGTGAACTTTTCCACAAGTAAGAAAAATTAATAATGATTAGAAAGCAAGATTAGCAAGAATTCATTAAATTGAAAATATGTTTTGTTTTCAGTTTAAAAATAATTTCTAGGTATTTCAAAGTAAAAAAGATCGCTGTGAAAGAGGCCTGTTTGGTTTGTCTTCCCTGCAGTTCTCACCACTCTATTTAAAACCACTCATCCAAACACAAGGTATTCTCAGAGGCACTATTGATAAAAGGCTGCACAGAAGCCAAGCGCCGCGAGCAGCTATTTTTAATTATCCAAACTGTGCATGGAAAACATGCACAGCTTTCCAAGTGAACTTAAGGTTGGAGAGAGAAGCAGGGGTTAAAAAAAAAAAAAATCACAGCAACAAGCTACACGCTAAGACAAACCTCCCTGTGGAACCTTCCTGTATGGTCTAGGACCGTGTGTCAGTCCAGGTGAAACATTTTGGGCTATTGGAAATGAAGATAAAACTTATTGGCATCTGTGTGACAGAAACGGCCACAAATAAATCAAGCAATAAACAGCACAGCATGCTCTTTCTGGCCTTGTGCCTCCTTTTTGTCACATTAGGGTAAAAAGTTGCATTCAAAGACCAGAAGTGCCTCTGAAACAAGAAGCCTCCCAACACCCCCCACCATGTAGGCAGAAATGCAGACAAATTCAAGTGTCTGAAGGGATTGTGGGATAACACGGAAGCCTGCTAACAAAAGCAGACAGCCGTTGTGGCTTAAGGAATCAAAATGAACACCCCAATATCCTCCTCCCAGCTGAGTGCCAGGGGTTTGTGATGACAGTGCTTGGCCTATGACAACCCTGCTGGCTACTGATTCTTTCCTGCCCCAACCCTTCCCTGTTGTCCTTCCCTGAATCCTGAACAAACCCCAACAAGGTTCTGAGGGACAATCTCAGACAGTCGTTGCCAATCACAGCTTGAGTCACACCACATTTGCCACACCAAGTTTTTTCCAGCAGTGAGAAAGAAAACGTGATTCTACCAATAGGTGCAAGAGGCCTGAAGAAGAAATAGCAAAGGTCACAGAGACAAGGAGATGGACTGATACTCGCAGACATTTGTTCTGCCCTTATTGTACCCTACTCCTATGAGAGACTGTCTCTGTGCTTCTTCCCAGCTGTCAGCATCTAACAGAGAATTTAAAATCACAGAGCTAGGTCTCTGCTGTGTTTGTAGAGTGCCAAACACCAGGATGCCCTGGTTCAACACAGAACCACCAAGTGGCACCGTACAAGCCACATTCCTCACGTGTCGCCCCAATTTGTGCTCTCCCACTGGCCCTTGATTTCCATGGGCTGTTTAGGCTGGGAACAGCTTTGTCTCTCCAGTGTAACTGTCCCTAAGAACAATGCTGCAAGATTTCCAAATCACTCTGCAACAGTGACTGTCTGGTACAGGAGGATGTGTTGAACAGCACAGCCAACAACCACTTCAGCACTAAATCCACAGACATGAACAACCTGGCAGCAAAACTTACCCCTTCCATAACTATCCGAGGGCTGAACATCAGCTCAGGGATGGAAGCAGCACAGCTGTAAACAGGAGGATTGGATGATGATTCCTCAACAGAAAAGCAAGAGTTACATGCCAGAGAAACAAGGTTTGGGGCACCCTCAGAGACAAGCCAGTCCAGTGGACAAGGTTCAGTGTGGACTGCTAAGTCTAGGCATTGAGAGAGATGTCACTTTTTGTATCTAGACTCAGTAAAAACAGTTAAGATACTATACTTGCTGTATTTTAAATATTGTAATTAAAATGACAATGCACGGGAATAGTTTGTTTAAAATAGGAGGCTAAAGATCCAAGGAACGAAACAAATAAAGCAGAAGATGTGTTCTCTGGAAGTACCACGGTATATTTCCTTTTCCTATGCCTACCCAGGTTTGCTCCTGGAGGCCATGCTTGTCAGTGTCTATGCTATCATCTTCCTGAGCAATTTTTGAAAGCGTAGAGCTCAGAGAGTCCTTTAGAGAAAGTGAAGTTCTGCACTACAAACACTAAATAAACCCTATTTAAAATATGTTTCTAAACCAATCTGAACAATTTATAGGTGAAGTTAGTTTTGGAGGTATCTTGGCTCAGGCAAACATGGTAGGTCCCCTTGCACTCTTCTGGCAGTTATGACACTTCAAGGTAGCCCAGCTGCAAGTAAACAAGATTAAATGCATCATACATGATGCTCACCCTTTATGCAGCAATTTTTATCCATTAATCCAGTGATAGCTCACAAAGGTTGCTGAAAATACTGACATTTCCGTTTTAAGCAACAATGCCCAGAGAGGTTAAGCCATTTGTCCAATGTCACATAAAAACGCAGCTGAAGCCAAGGACAGACCAATTTCTGAAAAGCAGTGAAGCACAGACACCTCACCTCAATTCACTGACATCTCTGCCATCACATCACAGCCATTCCCATTTGACTGGAGCCACACTTTTCCCAAAAGTCAGTAGACAGAGACATAGCAAATGATTTACACTCCTACAGCGCACTGTCCATACTGCTGCTTATTACCTTCCCCGGCATGCAGACCTGTCCCAGGCCAGTGAGTTACACTGCCATCAATCCTGTCCACTTGTGTACACACGCTGGCTCCTGTTGATTTTTCTCATTGATTACATGGACACATCACAATTTTGTGAACACAGCCCAGTCCAGCAGAGCTTCAACTGCCTGACAGCTCAGACCAAGCCATGGGCTAACTATGGACTGCATATCCTAAATCCCACTGTGGCGCTGTACCTGGAGCAGCCATACTCAGCACAAGGGTACAGTCACACACTGACCTCCTAAATACTACCTGAATTTGAGAGGTTGCACTTGGGGTGATTTGGGGAACAAGTCAAAGCTTTGGGTTAGGAGAACACATAAAAGACTGGACAAAGTCACATATTGGATTGGCTCCCCAGAAGCTCACAAACAGATTTGTTTCCTCTAAGGCCACAGACTGACTGCAAACTCCTCAGAAGCCAGTTGTCTTCAGCTATTTTTAGGGCAGGATGTCCAGATTTTCCTCAGGAAATGCATGCCAATCTTCAGCAAGAAGTCAATAAAAGAACTAATCTTTGCAGAATAACCAGACTGTGACAACCCTGCATGTGGATGTCTGACACCAGCACCATCTCCTTTAATGAACACTTCTCAGCACTGACAGACACCAGAAAATCCCCCAGCACAGAGTGAGCAGCCCCTTAGACAGAGCCTGGCAGCAGGCAGGCACAGCCCCAGCTTCCAAACACTGCTCCCCAGCTGGCCTTTGCTCCAAACAAAATTAGGGCCCACAGCCTTTAGCTGCCAGGGCCTCCCTCTCAGATTCAAATACAACTGGAAGTTCTCTTCAATGAGCAGACTGGACTTGTACATTCTCACTGCTTTGTGTCCTCTGGAATTTGCCCACTGATATTCTCCCATTCTTGCATTTTTCTCCCTTTTTTCTTGCTGAATAGGTACTCCCCTATCATCACAGATCCAAGGGTCCTTTTACTGCAGGAGACACAGACTCATCCTTCAGATTCCTGGAGAAGAGAATGCTCCTGCAGGAGACCTTATTGCAGCCTTTCAGTATATAAGGGGGCTTACAAGAAAGATGTAGAGAGACTTTTTATCAGGGCCTGTAGTGATAGGACAAGGAGTAATGGTTTTAAACTGAAAGAGTATAGCCAACTGCACCTATGATGGAGGTCCAACCTTTCATTATTGTGGAGCTGTGAGCATTGATAGGTCTTGTGTTTTGGGAGTATCTTTCCTGTATGGCATTCACATGGAGCCAGGATCCATCAGGGGTACCTCTGTTCACAGAAGAACTCAGCACTGTCATATATTTGTAACTTACCCTGCTCCTGGCAGAGACAGAGGAAGAACTCCAGTTAAGTCAAGTCTGTTTGTAGACTGGTATCTTAAAGTCATGATGATTACATGATCACACTGCTGTTCTGTTAGACCTCTTGTTAATATCTACTAATCAAACCAGGTGATTAATTTCAATCAAGTTGGAAAACGAAGCATAGATCTCAAAGATTATCATCTTTATAGGGACTTTATTAATAGGTTCAGAAGATGACAGCTTGTGTGAGAGAGCTCTGAATTAGCATCCTCACTGAAGGAAAGCAAATTCTGTGCACAGATCCTGTTTGATGTGGTCAGACATGCACTGACAGCCCCATCAGAGTATCTATAGCTTCAAGCACAAACCTGAATAACTGCTGGATTCACTTGTGAGAATGCTTTAAAACACACTCATTAGTCACAATTAGTGGCATTAGTGTCATGGATTGGTTGTGCTTTTCAGGTACTCATCTCAGAAGAGTACTAAATGGGAGGTAATTAGATGAGGCACCAGACCAAAGGTTTGTGTAACACTAAAGTCAAATGGAAGAGAAGGAAGTTAGAAGTCCTAAAACCTTGCTGTGATGACTTGGATGGAAAGATGGAGATTCTATTGAAGACTTTATCAAACACCCAAAAGGTACAGCTGAATAGGTCTGGTTTGATAACTGCCTGTGAAATATTTTGCACTTAAAATACTGCTTTATCTCTAGTCAATATAAGCAGTCACCAAAAAAACATTACTCCTATAGCAGAGGGAGGTGGTCAGAGGCTCAACTCACCCAATGGCTTTTTCTTTGATAAGCTCTGCCCCCATGTGCTGCTCCCCTTCTGCAGGAGGATTTCAAAGAAAAAGAAAACAAACCACATTTCCCCTCTGGTTTTGGTGCTGCCAAAACAGGTCTGGAGCGGAGATTCTGTCACCACTCTCTTTGAAGACATAAAGGCAAAGATGGCCAGATGACCCTAAATATAAGAACTGAGCAGGGAACAGGAACACAAATGTTCTTCTCTGGGCCACGCGTTATCTTTTCTGGTCTCTGTACCTCGGACTACCAGCACCAATCACCCTGGGCCACTTGACCTGAATTCCAGGCAGCTGCTGAGCCACCACTAGACCAGAGGGTAAGAGGAGAGTCCTCCTTACGTCATTCCTACATAATATGAAAAGCATTTTAAAGAAATTCAGAGCAGATATTCAACAAAACTACCAAGTAGTACCCACCATAATGAAAAATCTAATTTAAAATGTCCCATGAGATTAGGAAAGTCATGAGCCCAAGAGCAATGACTTGATAGGAATGCAGTACCATGCCAAAAACCTTGGCGGGGAGGGAGAGAGAGGGGAGCATGAGCAATTGTCACATGTTAACGGAAAAACCAATGTCCTCCCAGCTCCTGCATAAACCCACACCAGATGGTCCCAGAGGAGAGCAGAGCTGACTTTGAAATGTGAAAGTCACAGAAGTTCAAATTCTTACTGAGGATTAAACTGGACTTTTTATACTGACCAATAACACAGCACCGCAAGAGACACTGTAGAGGGCCCAGAGGTTAAATCAAGGTCTATTCTACTCTCAAGATATTGATCTTCTAACTGGAAACATCCCAATATAACATGTATGTTAGCCTCAGACACCTTTGGCTGCATCAGATTCAAAGTTCAGCTCTTGGTGCTGATGATCAGCAGCTGAGTTTCCAAATTTTAAGTCCTTTACAGCTTTGTGAGACTTTTCTGCCTCAGAGATCAAAAGAAAATAAACTGTCCCAGCAGGAACTAAAATATTACAGTGCCCCTTGCAAGATCTCCCTGCTGCTGCCCGCAGGAGGAACAGGGCACTGCTCCCACTCCTCCTTGCAGAGCTGCTGTTGCATGTGGGGAGGTCTGGAGCACTTTGGGTTTTGCTGGTTCATCCAGTATCCTTGGAGCACAGCTCTGGCAAGATAACAGAACCTTTCGCAGGGATTCTTTGGAAAGATCAAGTGAAAACTGAAACAGACTTTGAGCTTTGCCAGCAACAGAAATTGTATATTCATAGCAACCCTCTGCCATATTTATTTGCTTCTCTCCTCTCTCACAGCAGCTGAGAGATAACTGCAGAAACCACTGGAAGTAAATGAGAGGAAGGAAATGAACATTCCTGTGCAGCAGGCACAAGGAGGATTCACCCTGTATGGAAGATGAGAGGAAAGTCACTCAGATGACTCAATTGAGAGGATGACTTCCAAATTATTCCGATATTTAAAGAGGATAAACATGCGTCTCTCAAAAGTGATTTTGCCAAAGTGATATGAAAAATAAAATCCTCAGCACAGAAGAGCACCATGACAATGCAACCTCTGGAGAAAGAAAAAAAATTCTCTGACCAGGACTTTGTAGAGACTTAGATTCCAGGTGACTCTTAAAATCGTGACTGCTGTTGCAAGATCAGCATTGATTGTGAAAACTAACTAGCTCTTCTGTGATTTTTTTCTATATGTGCCAAGAGAGGAACAAAATATTGATTGAGTGAGCTTCAGGTTTTATTTATATAAAGATCTGATTGCCAGGTTCATTCTTATGCAAAGCAGAGAGAGAAAGCTCTTTCAGCAGGCATTTTAAAAAATCCTATCTAAAAATAACTATGCTTTGGCTTTCCTTGTAAAATGCCTGGGAGTGCTTGCCCATGCCTCTTCCTTCAGTAGTCTCTAAGAAAGCAAGAACCAGATCGAGGAAATCCCTGACACTTCCAGTAACTTCAAACTGGAGATGAGTTTGCTCTGAACTGGAACAAAACTGACCCAACTCAGCATCAGTAAGATGGAAACAGGAAACTTGTGCCCATTTCTGATGCTCAGTTGAAAGCATACCCCAGTACAACTCCCACTCTCTCACTTTGAGTATGTAGTATTTTTCCACATACATGCACTCCTGTGAAGCTTTGAAAGCTTTTATTTTTCAGTGCTGTGTCTCCAGGTCTTTCCTTGAAGCTGTTGTTGTTTCTCATACCACACCTTTTTGAAGTTGTAAAAACAAACCTGTGTGTTGTATAGGAGTAAAGCCAGGAGGAATAACCCAGCAAAATTATTTTCACTTGCAAGAGTGAAAGAGCCTCGCTCCGCCAGGAATGAAAGCAAATGGGTGGACTTTGAAAGGCAGAAGATCAGCTCCCTAAGCCCTTGTCTGTGACAAACAGGCACAACTGATGAAATGATGAGGGAAAGGCACCTGTATATAATATTGTCAGTTCATTAAAAACTCAGATGTAACTTTTTGATTTAAAAAAGTGACCTCCACTTAACAGCTTTTTACATGTAATGCTTTTCAAAATCAAAACATTGGTTTTCATTAACAGCTACACTGGGAGAAGCACACAGTCTTGTGTGAAATGATAAAACTGAGCAAGACCACATCTCCAGACCAGAAAGTGTCACGAAAACCAGTTTGTACTGTATGAAACCAGTCCTGAGTCACTCTTAGCATACGTCCATACCTACAGTTCATAGCCTTGTTCCTCTCTGGCTGTTTATAAAATCCCTTTTCTCCCTTCAGCAAGTAGCACAGCACAAGGGAGTACAGAACAGAATGCAATTCTGGGATAATGGTATCATTCTGTTTTCCATGGGGACTTTTGTTTTTTTTAAATTGTTATGTCTCAGGAGAACAGAGTGAAAAATCTCACTATCAGTACTTCCTTGTAAGTCCTGCATCAGTACTTCTGCTCTTTTTGAAAAAGCCACAACACATTTCAGTGCAGAGTAAAAACTCAGTACTAAGCAGCTGAAATAAATTCTTGAAAGTAAAACCATTCATTTCTAAAGCTCTTAGTGAAGCATTTACTGCTTAAATCTGGTATGAGATCTTGAAGTTCTTACTGCATACAAAAGACTGGGAATTTGCCATTCTACATAAAAAGAAAGCAAATGCACCCAAGAGTAAATCTTTGTGGCCAGAAACAGCCAGGCATGCTGCAGTGCAGGCTTCCACAACATCTGCTCTACAAACCTAATTATCCCTCACTGCAGAGATACAAAAGGCATCTGAAATGTTGGCACCTGAGACACAGAGATAATTTCAAGTCCCTTTAAAATTAACTTTTTTTAAAAAAGAAAAGCCATGCAGAAGTATTTCTGTTCGAACTCAAAGTCAACAAAAACTGGTCCCAGCTGATTCTAACAGCAGATAAATCACATCTGTCCCATATGAGCGTTTATTCTTACTGTTCCTTGGACTCAGTCCTCAGTGGGATGATCTGAAACTGTCCTACTACAATCTATTACAATGCAGCCAGTTCTTCAGGATTTGGCAGCTCTTTTTGAGTCCAGAGTGCAACAACTTCATTTAATCTGTAGTAGAAATATAGAGGTCCTAAAATCTAGGTAAGAACATCATTTCCAGAGGGAAATGTTAAATTAAGCTCACCTTCTGGTAGCTACAAGGGCACTGGTGGGCATTGGTCCAGCTACCGGTGGTCCTTTTATTTGCAGATTCCTTCTTGAGAACAAATTACTTGTGAAATTTGAGAGAAGTTTTAAATGGCTTTACATATACAAAGTCAGCAAAGAAATGTATATAAGTGAGGCTGAGATATGTGGCTGTACAAAAGCAGACAGCTTAAATCATTTAAGAAACAGTATCCACAAATCTCTTTTCTCAAGTGAAGACATCTTTGTCTCTCAGGAACTTTAATTCATCTCATTGCTCTTGAATTTTCACTAGCAGTCAAGTGGCAAGCTGCCAAATAACTCACAGTTGGCTAGAAGCATGGTCACCTACAAGCTAATTGATGCCACAGAACTTCCCTCCAGGATGCCATCTGGGTTGCATTCAATATTCTTACTGGATTCAGAAGTCCGTCCCTCTAAACTTGAAAGCTGCTTCTCTTGACCAAATGCCAACTTGCTGATTTTGTTTGCAAGCACACACATTTAACTAAACAGCAATACCAAGCTCCTGTTCCACTCTTTTGACCATTTATCGACTGCACTATTCTACAAAAATAAAAGACAAACCACTTCCCCATCTCACAAGCGGGCAAATTGGGAAAATGAGAGCTGAAGGAGGCTGTCAATGAAAACTTAGAAAGGGATTTTAAACCAAGTCCCTGCCCCTGCCTGATCAGGCACGTTTTAATACAGTAGGTACCCTGCTCTCGATGCATACCCTTGATGGCTATAATGAGACTTCTTGTTTTCATTTTTAAAAATAGGGCATTTACAGAATAACCTTAGTATTACTTTTGGGGCCTATCTGCCCTACTAGCAAACAGCAAGTAGGGTAGGCATTTTTACTTTCCTAATTCTACTTACTGCAGCAGAGAAGCACCTTCCTGACGTGCAGTTGCACTCTTCCATCTCTCTGCACTGACAGCAAGAGTCTTCTGCACGCACAGCCAATTCCATGGAAAACAGTAACAATAAATCAATGCAAAGGTGTGGAGCCCAATCAGGCAGGCTGACACTACAAGCTCCCCGCACAGGGAGGCACTTTTCCAGTGGAGACCTGAGGACAGAACTGTTCCAAGCACCCAAATGACCCTCCAGCAGGCCTGGCTCTCGCCTGCCTGTTCCCCCTGAAAACTGTCCCTGGAATGGCTGTGTGAAGCCTTCATGAGCAAAGATCCTTGCAAGAGCACTACAGATTTACTCTACAGCCACCTGCCTAGAAATACTTTGTAATAGAATAGATTTGGCAGGACTGAGTCATGATTACCTGCTCTTCATCTAGAGGAGAGACAGCATGCTGGAAAACTCAAGGCAGTTTATTCGACTCACTTAGTCAGACATAATGCTGTTGGAACAAAAGGCCAACCTGGCAAAAGCTCATCAAAACAAATCTTCATCAAGTTTATACACTTAAAAACAAGTGCACAGCAGTGATAGAGATGGAGAGTGCCCACTCACATTTGGCAATTCTTCCTGCCCATTTTTTGCAGTCGAATAAAAAAATCTAATATACTGGAAGTGTTTTAGTATCTATATATTACAGGCAAATCCTGTTATTCTTACCTGAGAAAGGGTACTGAAAAAGCAGGATGGAAGTTGCATTACTGACGTAACAGAATTAAAGAGGTTTACACTGACTCACTAAATACCCACACAGCAACAATAAACTCACTTTGAACTCACCAAGAGTTCTGCTGTGCAATCTAATAGCCTGCAGCGTAGCAGGAAAAACCACCTCTCCAAATGGCTCGGGGCTGGGGTTTTCTTGCTTTGCCTTTTTTTGTCATTTGAATATATTGCACAATATCTAAACCAGAACATGAACTTCGAGTTTTTTCATAAACAAGTAGATTAAAGCAATAATACTGAGACTTTCCAAGCCATATTCAGGCATGGATACAATATAGTCAGGATGGGCAAAGAGCTTCAATCGGGAATACTCAACCCAGGCAGCAGCTCCATTTTGTGGGACTGAGAAACACTGCTCATCTTCCTCGGGTCTATTCCTGCTGTGACAGATAACGCTGCAAACTATGAGCCAAGCCTGGAGAAACTTTAGTTGCTGTGATGTTCAGGGCAGGGTGAACACCAGAGGCACTGGCAAAGGCAAAGCCACAGTGAGGATTTTCCTGCCCTAAGCAGATTCTCAGTAAAATTTAAATATCATGTTAACTTTGTGATTTCCTGCACTTCTAGACTTCCTGTGTCAAAGTTTGGACCTACACGCTGCACTTGTACCACACTGAGAGCTCTGGGTCTTTCTGCTCCAGAAAGCAGAAACACCTGAAGTTTATTTAGCACAGGAAGAACTTGCTTGAGCTGTAGAATAACACACCGTCTGCTGGAGTGAGCTTGGCCCCTTCCACCAAAGAGCAGAGCTGTAAATGCAGACTATGCAGCCTAAGAGGGCAATTTCACAGTACCCAAATTGAAAGCAAGATCATTATCAAAATAGGGATATCACAGACTAAAATATGCCTGCGATTGATCTTTCCTACAGCAGGACACTGGGAAACACAAGCAAAAGAAGTCCTGGAGACAGACTGAATGGTCAATAAAATATGGATGGCTTCTGTTTTCATGGCTTGCCAATGGCAAGTCTTGAGACAACACTGTAGCTGGGGGATGCATGAGATCAGGAATGGAATGAAAGTGTACTTTCACCCCTAAATCAGAATTAGAGAGCAGTTAATCCTCACTTGGAACAAAACAGCGGTCCAAGGCCAGAACTTGTTTTGTAGCTCCACAGTGATGCTCTATGCACTTCTGGAGGCTAAAAGAAAGACAGAGTAATACCCTGGTGAAAATTGCTGCAGAAAACATTTTGTGAACACCATAGGCCTGAAGCCATTGATTTTTGAGTTTGGAAAGGTTTCTTATTGTCAGTTGTCACTGTTTGTAACTATGAAGGAACAAAGACCCCTTGAAATATCACTTAAAACTCATGTTTTATCCAGCATATTCCCCTGCCAACACTGCTCCCCTCACCATTATTTCACAGGCTCACTTCAGGAGATAAAATGTACCCGAGGTGAAGCTCTGCCTGGCTGGTGAGTGGAGAAGCCCTGGCCAGCACAGCTACGTGGGCACAGCTCCATGCTCAGCGAGGCCAGCCAGGGCTCTTCTCTCAGCTGGAGCCCATGGACCATGAATCCATCTCCTTTCAGCCCTTCTGGGCCCACAGCAGCCGCTTTTCCTGCTAAGAGCTCTCAATCCAAACAGAACTACACCAGCAGAGGGAGGGTCAGGCCTGCACTCTGACGCTACAGGGCCGAGTTTTAGTCAGAAATCTGAAATAACCAATCAGCATTTCCTCAGAGACTTCTGCAGCAGCAAGATCAGGCTGAGCCCTCACACAGACAAGACGTTTTCTTTCAGCATCAGAGAACGGTGCTGTCCACAGATTAAAGTAATAAGGAACTCCCACCAAACATCACAATTAGAGTGGAACACACAGCAAATATCTTCCCCAAATCCCGAGACTCATCGTTTAACATTTTGAATGCTAACAGTTCAGAGTGAAATGAGATCCTCCATCTTCCACTTCATATCCAATAAAAAATACAACTCTCTCACACACAGAGTCCTAATAGGTATGAATCATCCCCTTCCCATCTACTGACGAGAAATTATCCAGCATAAGAGAGTGAAACCTCCATCATTCTTACATGTCAAACTGCTGTAAAAATCTCTGCTATTATAAGAGCAGAGGAAAAAACCCAACACAGTGGCAGATAATCCCAACTGATTACTGTAGAAAAGTGACATTTACACATGCCCTTTTTCTATGTAAAAGGTCAAGCTGATGCACCAAAACGCTTCGTCTACAGGAAATCCACCCTCAACCGTCTCCAGAAAAGATGATACAGCTCTCAGGTGTACCACAGTCACAAAAAATGGCCATAAATTAAATTAAGGGAAATCTAGTTTGTTGTTCTAGATCTCATTAGGTTTTTTTTCCTCTCAGGAAACCTAATCCCACACGACTTCAGCAGAAACAAGTAGCAGGGAGAGAACCCTTTTCAAAAACAACACAGCAAGATTCTGCCCTAAACCCCTCATTGAATATGTTTCTAATGCCACATTCAAACTCACACTCCTCCACAGGAAGAAAAAAACACTTTTGTGGAAAAGGGGAAAATTAGGTCCTGTACTTGGCTGCCTTCCTCCCCCTCGGTGGTTTTCACTGTCAGAGAAGCATCTTTTTTGCATTCTAAAATTAACCCTGTGATATTTTGATGAAGCCTGCACAACACGGCTCAGAAAAGGAACCAGTAAAGCAACAAAGATCACTGCTCAACCCTTATTATTATGGACAACTCACTGAGAGCTATCCAGCTTGCTTGGAGAAGGAAGGAAAGAAAACAGTCTCCTGAAAGACTATTTTGGTTTCAGGTTTTCTTGAAACACTCCTCCAGCGTGCTGAGCGGGCAGGGATGAAGCTGCCAGGGCAAGAGCCCCGTAAGCCAAGGACTCCTTAACCCCTGGCACAACCCTGACTCTTGCTGCAGGAATGCAGCATTTCCCATGGTGCTGAATATCGCCATCCTGACCTGGAAAGCTGGAGGATCAGAGCTGTTCAGTGACAGCGAGGTTTTGCTCTGTGAACACGCATCTCCCGGGGTATTGTTTGCCAGTGCATTTCACCGTGTGCCCGACAATCTGCTGCACAGCTGCCCCAAACTGGAATCAACAGTAGGCAGGTGTGGAGCTCCACATCAGCTCTGGAACCTCCAACACTTGTCACCCTGGCAGCCTCAACCTGCATTTCAGTAAGAAAATTTAAAAATACTGTAAATTAAGTAATTAGATCTGAGCAGGATGAACTTAGCAGCTTCTTGCCAGCTGAAGTACAGCATTTGTGCAGGAATCATTAATCCTTTCTACGAGCATTAGCACAAATAAAGGCTTGCAATATTCTCATGATTGCGTGCATAAATGAATGTGAAGAGATGCCTGCTGCTCTCAGCCAAGCTTTGCAGAGTCCCCTGCAATGCCTGAGCGAGGGAAGGTGTTAACAAAGGCTTTTTGCATTGCTGTTGAGGACGGGTACTCTGTGAAAAGGGACATGAGAATTAATAGCCAAACTCATGGAGAAAGACTGGAAGGAAGAGCAAGGCAATGAGATGCTGTGTGCAAGCCTCGGAAAGGTTCCATATTGCTCAGGCACACATTCATCCACAACCATGGAGAAAAATTAAGTACATTATTTATCATTTCCCTCTAGAAAAGGGTGCCCCAGGATTTCTCCCCAGCTTTGCACTCACTCTCTTTGAAGTGCCATGCCGCAATCAGAGACCCTGCAGTCAAGAACTGGACAGATGATTCTTTTCAGCACCTGTCAACGCAGCTCCTTAATCCTAATTTCACTTCAGGGATCAACACGCACTGGCACCTTGGGCAAACACACATAACACATTATTTTATAAAAAATAGGACAGATTTCTGTGTTAAAAGAGCTCTTGTGAAAAGGGGGAACAGAAATCATCCAGCAAAGAGCTTGAACTAAAGCAATTTCAACACACCAATGTGATCTTGGCAGAGACTGGTTCAGAGGTTCCCTTTGAAACTCCTTATTTATCACCTGCCAAAGAACAGTGCCCATATAGGTTACCCCTCCTAAATCATGTACTGAGCCCACCTTGTGCAAACTTCAGCATTGCCCAATCTAAACTGTATCTTTGTTGTATTACATGAGAAAGGAAGAAGGAAAAGAGTAGCAGCAATAAAGCAAACAATAGAAAATTAAACTCCCTCTGTTCTCTTCGGTCATTCCAGAAAATGATACGTTACTAATAATTTATGGAGGAACGAGTGCACGAGTGATAAGTTACTTCAGTAGTTCGTGCTCAGATAACAGCAAGGTGTGGGCAGGAGGTGAAGCAGGCTTGGAGAGACAGAATGGAAAGAGCCTCTTTCGCAAACAAAAAGTCTGTCGTGCAGTCTCACAACAGGCACTTTTGGCCGGCTGAAGAAGTGGCTGCAGTGATGTCTGTCTGTACACAGGCTATGCTTCAGGATATGCTGGAATGTACAAAAATGAAGTTCATTTTGGAACACAAAAATACTAAGCTCCTCCTCAAACACCTGTATTTTCTGTGTCTCTGATACTAAATACAAGAAGTGAGACATTTGAAGCATTTCTTGCATTTGACCCAACACTAAAAGTTTGAAACAGTGAGTTATCTCTACATTGGGGTTTTTCTGAATATTTTACGAACTGTATATGACAAAGGCAAAGGCTAAGTCCTCGAGTATTTATTTAATCCAAGGAACACAATTAACTGTGTAAAACAACGTGATAACAGACCAGAAAAAAGGAAACTGGGACTTTCTTCATGAGTCACTAATGTCCACAAGGAGTTGCTGAATCACTCTGCAGCCTTTGGCAGAGGGTACCTTCCCCAGGCATCGAGCTTCACATCCCTGAGATAATATTTAGCCCACTTGTACGGGGAAGATTCATAGAAAGCTGTACTGCTCAGCAGCCACGGGATGACAAATGTGTAATGAGCGTAACACAACTACACAAACAAGAATAGAAGCACTGAGTTACAGAGGCAGGAGGTGTATTTCTTGGCCTATATCAGTCAGCGCTGACATTTGCTATCAAAGAAACTGGGCCATTTCTCTGTTTATGAGTAGCTCTATAGATGCAACCGTGATTCAGGATGAAAAGTCTACAGGAACAGTTGTACGTTTACATCCGAAATTCTTATTCTCAGTGCAACTATCTTCACTACTCCTGCTGCAGCTGATTTTTATGGTCTTAACTACTTCCTGGATCTCACAGAGTAGCATCATATCTGGATGGAACACGTCCAGCAAATCCAGCAAGGTTTACTGATATACAATCACTGCTCAAACAGCAAGCCAAGCAGCTGGTATCTACCATAGGAGACTCATGCAACACATTTGGAAAGATGCCTACAACCTTCCTTACCTCGATCGACAAAAACAGAAAAAGCCTGAAAAGCCACCAAAGAAATTAATCACATTAACTTCACACGTGGAAAGCAAAGACAAACAGAAAACCTCAGGTGGGTAATGCACAGCAGGACAAAGACTTGGGATCAAAAGAAAATTTTAATTCACCCTTTGAAATGAAGCAAAGTATCAACTCAGTGTACATCACGCTACACATTACATATCAGAGAAGGAAGCATGAAAAAAAGTAGGAAACAAGGTCAATGAAAATAAAATATAAAGTTAAATCCTGGAACTGGAGCAGTTATTTAAATGAGGGACATCGTACAGTTAAGACTTTACTGTCACTTGTACACACCAGTTTCTTCAACAATTATTTTAATTGATAAATCTATGCTATATGCTACCTGTAAAGGAAAAGAAGTCTACAATAATGTAACATATCAAATTTAACCAAAATCAAGAGAAAATTTCCATCTATTACAATGAATTTTAAACACATTCTTTTACCCCTTTCAGTATTTTGAAAGTAAAAGAACTCACACCCACAAAAGCTACAGAAACAAAGCTAGAACTAAAAAAAAAAATAAAGAAACTTACAGCAAGCAAAATTCTCACTCAGGATGGACAAGATTCTGTAGCACTAATGAATTAGATTTTAAATTATACATCTATCTTTAAAAAGAAAAAGTAATCACATCACAGAGAGCAGTTGCCAAAAAGAGTCCTTCTGGTTCTGCAAGTACAGGACTGTGCTCCTGCTGCCATGGAAACTGAGTCCCTCACTGCTCTGGTCCTGGTACAGTGCCACACATGCTCCCAAGCATTTAATAAATATTAATAATGCATTTAATAATATTGAAGTATCAGAAACAGAACATCTAAGAAAAAAAATTGGCAATAAAACTCACTTTACATGGCTGCAGCCCAAAGGCTTGTAAGCCTTGCTCTAAGCCAGCTATAAATCCTGTTCTCTCCTAGTTTCTAACACTTGCTCTTGGCATTAAGTGTGAGGTTAGACTGATTGCCAGGCCTTAGCTTAGGCTGAAAATAACCAGGAAACCTGCAGGAAAAACTGAAACCCTTCCACTTGTCCAACAGGCACCTCTGCAAGGAGCAGTTGTGTGTGTGTTGAGCACTGGACTGGTAGGTAGGAGGCCTCATTTCTGTTCTTGGCTCTGCTGCTGACTCTTGTAGAGCTGAGTCACTCTGGTGCAGAAGAGCTCTAACACCATTTATTCACCTCTTCGTGAGGAGAAAGGCACAGGGCTGCCAGATCTGCCACAGCTCTGGGAAGAAAAGCCATGGGCCTTGCCAGGAACAGAAGCACAGTCTACCAGGGCATCATTACTACAGCAAGAAACAGAATATCTCACCCTGAGAGACCATCAGTGACAGAGCTCACAACTCTGCTTTAAAAATCTTCTGGCTTCTTGAAGGTTAAAATCTGGCTTTTGAAAGTATTTCAGTGTGGAAGGGTTTCGTTTTATTTTTCAACTAGCTTCCAGTATTATTGTAACTTTTAAAGTCTAATCAAGTTTTTATCGCTTGCATTTCAGACAGAATTTTTCACAGAGCAGAAAATCTGCATTAATTTTATCACAGGGCCTTTTACCCTTTTCCCCTCCCTTGTGGGTATGTAAATATTAATAACCTTAATGGAAAATAGAGGGTTAGAAAAACTACACTCAGCTTTTCCAACACTTCCCGCACATGCACCATAAAATAGTGAGGATCTCCCTTTGGCTGGAAGCACTGGGAGCAGAGCCCACCAGAGCAGGCAGACTCCTTTTCGGCCAGGGACATGCTAGTGAATAAGACAACAAGCAGCAACCCAAATCTTCATTTCCATCACCCAAACTCAACTTACTGATTTGTTTTCCTGGGCAAAGGAAAAAAATAAAGAACAATTGACATCTTAGAGCATTTTATAAGGCAAACACAGAAGAGTGTAGTGACACAGAAAAGCAGAACTGAGCAACAATGCGCTTTGGGAACATCTTTGAAATTACCAGGGAAAAGCTGCCAGAAAATGGCAAAGCTGTAGAGAAGAAAAGGTCACCAGTAAAAGGACCAGGAGAACTTCACACCAAATCAGTTCTACCACAAATGCATCCCTAACACAACATCAGTCTCTGAGGCACACCAAAGACATGGTAGATTTGTCAGTGAATTCACAAAGCTGATGACATTGAAAAGGCCAGCAGAAACAAAAGCTGGGTGTCTGCTGTATTAGAAACAGCTGAGGGAATCAATAATGGTCAGACATTTTCAGGTGTAACAGAGTGTTTAATGCTCCTTTAGGTGGACAACGGAGTCAAGAAAACTTATTATTTCTAGCACTGGCAATCTCTTAGTGTAGGTGTATCAGATAAATGTGTTCACCAACACGTTACCCTTGGTTTCTGTGGTCTCATAATTGCAATTTGAATTAACATTTGAACATTTTCTGATTAATATTAAATTATCCTAAGTATCTTCCACTCCTAAGATCAACCAGTCAGAAATCACATCTCTAACCTTTGCTAAGCCTAGGTCTAGAACACTGCAGACACAAGAGTACTGGTCTGCATGGACTTTTCATAGAATCACAGAATGGTTTGGGTTGGAAGGGACTTTAAAGACCCTTAGTTCCAAACTCCCTGTCATGGGCAGGGACATTTTCCATTAGACCAGGTTGCTCAGAGCCCCATCCAACCTGGCCTTGAACACTGCCAGGAATGGGGCAGCCACAGCTTCTTTGTTTTATCTTTATACATTAAAATGCTCTGGATGAAGTTCACCTACCTTGGCCCAAAATGTAGAATATGTTTCTATCCTCTAAAATGACAGCTTTGAGCTTTCTGATAAACAAACAATGTCGGTTTTAACTGCACTTTCATAATTTCCTTCTTGAACTTAATAATTATATTCACTCTTCCCATTCTCCTTGACCTCAGGAAAGCTTTTCAGCTCACAGCTCATTCCTGTAACTGTATCTAGAGCAACTCTTGTGCTTTCTTGCTATAGCACAGCAGCACTGCATAAAACCAAGTTCACTTCCCTCTGTAACCATAATGTCTCCAGTGGCTCTCCCCAGTTCTCTCTTTTGCCTTTTCAGTGGTCCCATCTCAGTTCTCTCCTTCTTTCCCAGACCATGAGCAGGAGTGATAGAAAATCACCACCTTCTGGAAAGCAGTCTGCATCTAGGCTGCTTAATAAACAAAACTGCATAAATAAAACACCTCAAGGAAATGTGCCAGGAAACAGGGAAATGGAAAAGGACATGTGCTTAAAACTTGATTTTCTACATAAATGTTGCTGCAGGTTGCACTAACAGAGAAGATAATCCAGACACCAAAAACATGCAAGTTAGTTTTTTCAGAGCAGACAACAAGAATATAATGAAAAATGAAGATAAATGAATAATAAATTAATAACAACATTTACTGTGGAACACAAGAAATCAGTAAACTGGTTTTGAGCCTAAGCTGGACATGAACCCAGTACAGACCAGGATAGGCAGGCAGCAGCCACACAGGCAAGCAAACAAGCCCTGCCTCTCAACGCCAGTCTTCCCAGTGCTTCCAGTTTGGGGATAACCATGCAAGCTGGCCACACAACACAGTTAAATTATCACTGACACAATCAAGAGCATACGACCATGCATGTGTCAAGGAAACCTAAAACTCCACATGCTGACGTGCACAGGCATCTCCAGAGTGGCAGGCAGCAATCACTCAGCATACAGGATACTGGCTTCATATGGAACATCAAGAAAAACTGAAGCAATGCATAACAGAGGACAAAAAGCTACAGAATACATGTGGCAGTCGTGAGTGCCTACTGTGTCACTTGGTCATGCCCCAAAACCTGCAAGTGTGGCACACCATTACACTCCTGCATTTCAAAGCCGCCCAGGCAATACTTAACTCTGCACAGGATCCAGAATTTAGCTTTCAAATAGGCTTTTTGATATGTTTTTACTCCCAAATTTCAACTCTAGTGAAATCTAAACTGAAAAGCACAGAAACCATGAGGCTGCCTCCTGAGCGTTCACACAGGCAGCAGGAGTCCAACTCTGCAGACTCTCTCTACAAAGCCAGTGCAAGAACAGGAGTCCTTCTTCCTCTCAATTGCAAAAGAAACGTGTCTCAGATACAGAGTCACCTTCTGCGGCCACAAGGCAGCCAGGGGCTGAGGTAGGGGAGGTTTGCTGATGCCACGTGTTTACCCTGCAGTCTGGACACATGGGAACAGTTTTTGAAACAGTAACTCCCTTCAGACCGCATCTCATACAGGAGGAAGCCTCGATCCTGTGTGTAAAATAACCCTATGAACAGCTCTCAGCAGCAACACCACAGAAAGGATACCAGTGCAAAGGTGGAAAATGGAGCTTTAAACAAGAAATAGTAATTCTGCATTTGGCTGTGTCCCCCTGCAGGCAGGTATTACAAAGCTGAAGTGATCTTTCAGTTTGTGTTTCGTTTTAGGAAAATAGTTAAGCTACTGATTGCTTTTTGCAACTGTACTCTTTGACACATTTAGTGTTTATTCAACAGTGAAACATTTGAGCAGAGGTCTTCCATTCTCTTTCACCCACACTCAGGTCTGGATTAAGATAATGTGAACCCTACTTACATCTTAAAAATAAAATCAAACACAACTATCAAAGTAAGAGCTCCTATTTTGTGTCAAATATATCGTGTCTGGCTGCTGTTTGCAAGGTCTTCCTTGTTTTCTGCTGGCTACAATGGCAAGCAGGAATAAACTTGTAAAACTGGGGAAAAAGCCTGCAAGAGCCACTCCCCCTTCGAAGCAACTCTCTAGGATTTTCCGTTCTGGGTGATGTGTCACACAGAACAGCACCCTGGACACACAGCACACAGATCCCTAGCCTGACCTGGCTTTGCAGCCTCCACCTTTCCTGAGGGATGCATAGGAAAAAAGTCAGTATCCTGCATTCTGAGTACCTCAGCAAAGAGTGCTTTTGCTAAAACACTGTGCCCCAGTAAATGGACATTTTTACCACTATAAAAGTAGCTTTGGTGTTATATAAAGTTGCTCTATACCATTACAAAGAAAGTCTCAATGACCGTGCATCTGCAAGCATTGTCTGAAATAGATTGTAAGAGTCATTCTTGCCTTTCCAGTGTTTCTGAAGAGGAAAATGCATCACAGGGAAGGACTAAAATGCATCTATAGAAATCATGTTCAGAACTGCCCTGGAGCCCTGTCCTCATTGTAAGGACCACCTTTAATGCAGATCGTGGCATTGCAAGCTGTAAGTTGTGACCAGGTTTTTGTCTTTCCAGGCCTGCACAGACTGCCTTGAGCTCAAGCAAATCCTTTTGCATAGAGCAGAACAAATAGTTTTAAGACAGGTTTAAACTCTGCAATACGTACCCAAGATTTCTAATTCCAGAGTTTACGACTCGATTTCCCCAGCAATCCAAGCAATGTAACTTCCACTGAATTTCTCTCTGGAGTTTAGTTTCCTTTCCATAGATACATTTTAAGGAACATCCCCTACTCCCTTTTTATTTTCCTTTCCTCAAAATGGTATAACTTTCTGAAAACAAGACAGCAAAAAGGCAGCTTCACATTTAAGCAATCTGTTTACTACTTTATTTTTATATATTGCTACAATGCACACAAATTAGTGTCTCCTCCTTCTCTCCTGTTAACACCCCACAAGTCATGTGCCTACACACAAACGAGCACGGTCTCCTTTCTTCCTGGCAGCCTCCTTGGCTACCGTTCCTTTCCTAGCCCAGAAACCCTGTCCTGGATAAACTTAATACACCTTAAAAACTAGTACTGACCAATCTCAACTGTTTAAGACTGGAAATCATTCCTTTTTCATCCTTCAGGTGCAATGTTTGCTATATTAACTCACACATCGGTCCTGTGCTAGGTAAGCTGAACTACCAGCCACAACAGAAAAGGATTACTCGGTGGAAAGCAAATGCCAAGGATGCAATACAGTTTGATTACTGAAACATTCTCCTTAGAATCCAGACGTCTCTTAAAAAAGCCAACATTATGTGAGCAAATCTTGGTGGCAGGGAGGATGGGGGGAAACGGGGACAGACACGGGACACACAACACAAAGGGGACACAAACAAAAACAAACAAACAAAAATTCAGTCTTGCACAAAGACGATTTCTAGTAGGAAGTCCAGAGAGTCCTGCAAAAAAAAAAAAAATCAACTCCTTCCAACTATTTAAGATACTCTTGGTTACAAAGTTTTCCGGTGTATTAGACAATCTACCACAAAGAACTGGTTTGATAACCCAATTCTTCACACAGATAAGGACCATCCTGTCTCTTCAAAAAGGAAGGATATACACAAGCAGCAATGAGCTATTACAAATACATTATCAGCTCTAGGAAAAAAAATCGTGAAGTAATTATAGAGGTTATCAGTGTTGTTATCA
This sequence comes from Callaeas wilsoni, assembly GCA_013398955.1. Classification (NCBI taxonomy): domain Eukaryota; kingdom Metazoa; phylum Chordata; class Aves; order Passeriformes; family Callaeidae; genus Callaeas; species Callaeas wilsoni. The sequence goes on from VWPU01003089.1 coordinate 123,633, forward strand.
GTACTCACTGCCAGCAGGCTACCTGCATATTAATTTCCCTCTCCATCACCACTCTGGCATGCTGAGTTTTCCAGAACAGTTTCTTTTATTGCATATGTTCATAAAATAGTTTTTAAATAAATATCTGTTTATTACAGCAGTGATAACAGAGGCGGTATCTAGAAACAAAAACACATGGAACATTTTTTTTCACCCAGCGAGCAGAACTCCAGACATTCCATATGCTGAAAAGCAGCATGCACTTTCAAAATAAAACAGTGTTCAGAACAATTTAAGTGAGAAAAATGTGCATGACAAATGCAATTTCTGTCTTTCAGCCTGCTTGAAGAAGCAACTGCAGTCTCTCTATATATGAACTAAATTAACAGTCCATGAGCAATTTCTGTAGTCTGATCCCCAATCAATAATAAATGCCAAATTCAGATTAAAGTGAAGAACATATTTTTACCACCCCCAAACCCAACAACTATAAAAACCCTCTGAAATAAACCTAAATGAGACGCAATAAGCATTCTAACACAGCACAATTCACACTGAGCTGATGTTCAACAGCATGTTGTTCTACACTCTCTCTTCTGACACAATGCTCAGAGGGCTGATCACAAGGAAAAGGAGAAAATAAAAAGCAGCCCAGATACTGACCCACTCACTCATGCAAGGCAAGAGCTCAGGACACAAAACTACTCTTCAACGCCGAATGCAGGGTGCAGAATCTGTTCGAGATGCTCCACCAGCCACGATCCCAACCTCTGAAAAGCAGTTCCAAAAGCACTGCCCACAGGTCACCTGCAGCTCACCAAGCCTCTGTACAACAGCGCACAGAGGTTTTAAATAGATGGCTTCAAGAACAGCATTATGTACCTGCTCAGAGATTCCCAATGCTTCCACAGATTAGTGTCTCTCTCAGGAAACACAGACACTTCTGAGAATACATTCCCAGTTACGGCTACACAAGAGTCCACGGCAGTTCTCAGTCACCCCCGGCTTCCCCGAGTCTTCTGCAATTTGAAACATTCCACATCTAAGCTGCGTCTAAATAGTGCCATTATAATTCCTGTAAAAGCCGTTTCTATATCTCAACTAATGCTGCTAACTCCCTAGATCATGAAAAAAAAAATCATACATAAAGCCAATCAAGTCCTCTGAATAAAAACAGCACCAGAAAGAAATGTTATGGGGTGTGCATGGGGAACATGTTAGAACTTAAGAGTTGGAGAATCCCTGCTCTCCTTCAACTAATCTACTTAGACTTCACTCTGAATATCATCTGACACAGACTTATACGTGGAGATGCTAACAGCATAATCACATACCGAAAAACACATAACCAGTGATCTTTCTTTTCGTGATATACTCACTGGGTCTATGAGCTTTGAAGAGTTCATTCACTGAATGCACATTCAGCGCCTATTATTCTACAGAGATAATTCAAGAGATGTGGTACTTGCTACAATATTTGCAACTTTACACTCCAAATGAAAGCTACTTCGTTTCAAGACTTAGGCTCTTTAATTTCTTTTACAGATGTTTCTTACACTCCATGACTGAGATAAATTCTCCCAGGCTGCCGGAAGCAGTAAGCAAAGTAACAGCCAAGTTATAACAGCACAATCCTACAAAGCACTCAGAGTTTATGGGCTTCCACTGATACGCACCAGGGCCACACCACAGGAGAAGGAACAAGTGCCATCTTCTCAGGATTGAAAGTATAGATCTTGCTCTCTCTTCCCTTACATTATGAAGGAATCAGTGTTACATGGCTGACACTGCAAAGCCAAGCGGTGCTACTTGTTCACCTGCCTTCTCACTCTGACTGCAAACACATTTAAACACAAGATTCACACCCACCCCACATCTTGTAGGATGATTATGAGTAAGCAACGTTTCACAGGAGCACCTGTCACTGGCCTTAAGCACGGGCTCTCCTGGGGTTTAAACATCTCTCCCAACTGCCCCGAGGACACAAACTTCGCTGTTCCTTTTAGGCGCTCTGAGCAGACATTGCTGGAGGCGAGGGGACTGGCAGAGGGAGGGCAGGGAGCTGCCCGGTGACGGCTGCCGCCGGACTCGCGCTGCCGCGCGGCGCTCGGGGTGTCCCGGCCGGGCCGGGCGGCCGAGCCGGCAGCGAGGAGCCGCTGCCCCGCGGCGCCGCGTCACGGATCTGCTGCTCCCGGCAGCCAATCGCCGCCGCGGCCGGGGCCGGCGCGACTTCATTCATTCATTCATAAAAAGAGGCGCAGCGCAGCTGGGAAGCGCGCCCTTGCCGGCCCCCCGCCCCGCCGTGCGGGGCACGGATACTCACGGCAATCCGCCTCGTCGCTGTTATCCGAGCAGTCGTCGTCCTCGTCGCATTTCCAGATGGCGGGGATGCACCGCTCGTTCCGGCACTGGAACTGGTTCTCCTCGCACTCCTTGACGGCGCCTGCGAGACACGGGGCCGCGCCTGGGTCAGCGGGGCGCGCTCCCACGGCCGGGCGGCGGGGGCATCCCGGGGCCGCCTCGCCGCCCGCCCCGGCCGCGGACAACCCGGGCAAGGAACCGGGAGCCGCCGCCGGCGGAGGGTGGGGGCTGCGGCTGGGCTCGCCGGCTCGGTGCGGGGCTGGGGCTGGGCTCGCCGGGGCACAGCGGCTCGGTGCGGGGCTTGGGGAGACGCGCCTCCGCGGGAGCACGGCGGCGAACCCGAAGCTGCTTTGTGCAGGGATAAAAGGGGCCATTCCCATGTTCCCCCGCATTGTTTTAAAGGCGGAGGGAAAAGGAGCCTGGGAATAGAAGATGGTTAAACCCGAAATACAACAGACAAAGAAAAATTATAAAGCGCAGCGATGCTGGGACCTCCTGCGCATCCGTTCCCGGAGCAAAATGCACCGGCACCTGGGGACGCGAGGCGGAACAGGCACCGGCGCCGTCCCGGGAAAAGGGACCTGACCCAACTAAAGTTGAGGGCGGGGGGAGAACGGAGCAAATCTGCTTTGCAGACTCGGTGCTGCGATGCTCTGATGAGGCACAAATCCCCTCTGAAAGGGATTAAAGGTGGCAGCTCCTGTCACCAGCTCTCGGGCTGCATTCGCCCGCTGAAGAACGTACCCGGCCCCCGCAGGTCGCAACGCCCGAGCGTGCCCGACCCTCCGCAGGTCCCAAACCCCGCGCAGGGCACCGGGGCGAGCGGGCGCCCGCGGCTGCACATCCCGGGGTGCCCGTGCCGGCAGGACGCTCGCCCCCTCCCCGGCAGCGCTGAGGCCGGGGGAGCCGGAGCTGAGGGAGAGCTGCCGTGCCGCGCCGGACCCACCTTTGCCGAGGTGCAGCTTGAGCAGCAGCAGCTGGAGGAGCAGCAGCCGGGCGAGCGCTGGCCGGCACATGGTGCTCGCTCCCTCCCTCCCTCGGTGGCAGCGCGCCGTGTGCGGGGTGCGCGCAGCCGGCGCGCCGCTCGCTGCCCGCCCCGTGCCGACTGCGGCCG